>LNAC01000049.1:5345110-5372969 GCA_002007465.1 Ailurus styani | reverse complement strand
TTTCTTTTGATAGCTGCATAATATTCCATTGTATATATATACCACATCTTCTTTATCCATTCATCTGTTGATGGACATCTAGGTTCTTTCCATAGTTTGGCTATTGTGGACATTGCTGCTATAAACATTCGGGTGCACGTGCCCCTGAGGATCACTACCTTTGTGTCTTTAGGATAAATACCCAGTAGTGCGATTGCTGGGTCGTAGGGTAGCTCCATTTTCAACTTTTTGAGGAATCTCCATACTGTTTTCCAGAGTGGCTGCACCAGCTTGCATTCCCACCAACAGTGTAGGAGGGTTCCCCTTTCTCCACAACCTCGCCAACATCTGTCATTTCCTGACTTGTTGATTTTAGCCATTCTGACTGGTGTAAGGTGGTATCTCACTGTGAACCTCTGTTCTTGAAAGAAGCTTCTTATGGATCAGAACAGAGCTTGTAGATATGTACATTTTAGTGTACAACCTGCTTTTTAAGGCAAATAGAATCAGGTTATGACAATCCACATCTGCCTTTAAGCAGATGTTTGATTTAAAGTCCACGAGTAGTATAGTTTTCCATTGTCCAATCTGTGTCCAAACACAAAAATTTGAAATTCGTTACCTAATAATTTTCAGAACTCACTAAACTGAATATGGGGTAGCAAACAGATATTTTATCAAACCAGTGAATCTTCTAGTACTATGGAAGATTCTTTAAATGCAACCTAAGAGAGTGTGTTTGGCCAGGAAAAGAACCACTAATTATCTGTAAATTCACAATGATCTTTAAATTTTCAAAGTAAATGGTTCTCAGGGGATACTTACCCTTCTAGCTCCAGATGCTCTAAAAACTGTAACAAACTGCAAGTAGTTGGGTGACTCCTGAGAAATATGGTAAATTTGGATTAAAATCCATTTAGGATAAATCTCACTGGGAATATCTTTTCTCTTCTCTCCTAGGTACCAATTATATTTAATCAGTTGTAAAATACATAGAAAAATAAGATAGTTTTTCTCTCTCCTTGGTAGATTAGGCTATGATTTTTCTGCCCTGAAATATCCCATACTCATTGCCTACCATCCACCCAAGTGTCTAGTAGCTCTCAATAAATACTTTATGAATTAGAAGATGACTACAAAAGTGAATATATTGCTACTGTGATCTCAAATAATCTTAACCTAAACTCAGCAGTTTAACAATGAGGAATTATAAAAGGTCTACTACGTGGCAGGCACTGTGCTGGGTTCTGGGGACACAGAGTTGAATGAGAGTTTTTTAAACACATTTCAGAAAAGAAATTGCTTGTCATAAGATATTAATAATATTCCACAATGACTCATAGCTAGCTGATAGCAAGCAAGTATGTCATATGTCTAATTTCAGTGGATGCCCAATTTATTTCTACGTACCTAAGAAAAGTTGAGAAAGTATTAGAACCGCTTATGAGCAGTCCGTGGTCAATGTCAATAGAAGGTGCTGCTTAAGAATAAACTGCTGAGTTCAAATTCTGACTCCTTTGCTAACTGTGTGGTTTTGATCAAGTGTCTTAATATTTCTAAACTATAATTTCCTAATCTATAAAGTGGGAAAATAATGACTGTGCATATCTCATAAGGTCATCGTGACAATGAAATGGGACCATCTCTATCTGAAACAAATTAAACACTTAGTAAAAGCTACTGTTATATTCAGTGGTAGGGCCAATTTTTCAAAACAGGAAGACTCAAGGGTGGTGATTTGTTTGCAGATAGATGAGACTAGTTGGAAGCTGTGTTTGTAGAGCAGTTTACATGAGATTGAGAAAATGTCCTTATCCATGTCAGAATGAAGAAGAAAACTGATGGAGCTGAAGGGGTATTTAAAGCTCCACCAGGCGCTTGGCTGCTGTCACCGTTCTTATTTATTACTTTATGTTACCACTTCATGAGGAGTGAGGAAAAAACGTCGTGCTTAAGCTCTGATAATAGCCAAAAACTTTTTATGTTTTTAGAGTAGTGGAAAGAGAAGTGATGATGAACATTAAAACGCCCCCCCACTCCTGATGATTTAAATGAGAATTCTAAGGAATATGAGAAGCCTCAGTAGGAAATCTCACTGCCAGCACTCACTCACTCATTCATTTACTCACTCACCCATTTGTTTATTCATAAATAAAAGAGCAGTAGTAGCAATGTCTATGAGGAGCACTGAGAAGCACACATTTCTGTCTCACACTAGTGCTATTATAATGACTGAATTAAAATCTAACTTATGGGGAAAAAAAACCCCACAAGTTTTCTTTAAACCTCCTGCTGGGACAGGAAAGAAAAACAGGTTGCTGTGGTGGTTGTTTCCTGAAAAAGAGAAAAAGACCATGAAAAGTCTGTGGCAATCAGCGGGTGATTCCATCAGTGACTTCTTGTGATTGCATGCAGTGGGGAGAAGTAGAAGGATAGAATTTTAAATTAGACCTAGGTTGATTTTCTTGAACATTTTTAGAACATTCTCTATAATTAAATATAAATGATGAAGAGGATGGGAAGGGCAAAAACTGTCAGAAACTATAAATTGCAATTTAAAACTATTAACTGCTTTCAGGGTCAAACGTGGCCCGTGTAAGTGCCTCTTAGCATAGGAATGTCGCCTGAAGTCACATCCCTACAACAAAACTTCACTTTTCACTCTGTAGTTGTAGAAGTATTATTTTGTTACAGCGTCATACACACACACACACACACACACACACACACACACACACACACATATAATTTTAACCTGCTAACGTTGCCTTGTCACTCATTTCTGAGCCCTATCACGCAGGCACTAAATTGTTAACGATTGCCAGCTTTGCCACCATCACCAACCACTAGTGTTCCCTGAGTTTCCCAGATATTCTAAACTCTATACCCTTCTGGGGACACATTTGCACTGTGGGGTCCCCACTTTGAAATGTTGAGATCTGAACACAGTTGGAAGAGCATTTGTGAACCTCTCCATTCTCCTGTGATGCTTCCCTATTGTCTGTGCATCTTGTTTGTGCTATGCTTGAATCCACACCATTAGAGCAGTGACACAGCTGCTATCATTCTCAGTTATCCAGGGCTCTGATGAAGACAGATCAACTCAGAGAAAAAGCCTCTGCCCCCCATTTTATCACCCAGAGACAGAAACTTAAATATATTCAACCAATTATTTGAAGTCTCCCCAAGGTTCATAGGATAGGGCCAATTGCCCTTCCAAACTCAGAAAAAGAGCTGAACTAAGGAGGATAGGACAGGTCAGGACTGATCAAAAGTAACATTCAGACAGGAAGGACCAATTAGGATGATGGCTGGAAGGGAATGCAAGACACCAGAGAAACAGGTGTTTCTCCTCATTTTTTCTTTTTAATTTGAGAAAATATTACAAGTAAAAAAATACATTAATATCCACAATTCAGTGAGTTTTTGTTATAATTTTAAACAAATATCTTTTATATCATTTCAGGCAACAAAGCTGGGATTGTGCCCAATATGTGGGTAATGAATTAAAGTATGTAAGAATCTATTTAAATTAGCAAGAAAAAGATGAAAATGTCCTTCATGGATTTAACTGCACTATTGGTTATAAAAATTTTTAGCTAATTTGGAGGCTAGTTTCTTTTATGAAATGGGTTTTGAGATCAAAGATAATTTGAATGTTTAAATTTGGGTAAGGAAATGCTTGAGAATGGGTAAAAGCACTCTAAACATTAGTTCTCAAACATGGGTGCATTTTGGAATCACTGGGGAGCTTTAAAAACTATTTTATGCCAGTGTCAGAGTGAGAAAACACTGTCAACTAAATGGTCACTCTTCATAAATTGTATGATGCACCCTGATATCAGAGAGATTAAATATGGAAAAATAGTGAGGTCTCCAACTGAGCACAATTGTAATGTTGGCTTTGGAGGTTAGCAGCCAGGGAAATGATCTATCAAAACTTGGCCTAGCATTGGGAAAATGGGTACAAGAATAGTGAATATAGAGCCAAAACAACTATAAAGAAGTTTACTTTTTTTCTCTGTGAGTTTCTAAGGGAAAATACTGATGTTAAACTTTCTCAGAAAATGTCTTTTCACGTCTCAGTGTGCCCAGATGGCTCTACTCCTTAGCCAGTTACTAACAAACTGGGCAGGATTACTTTTAAACCAATTATATGTGCTTCAAGCAATGAATATTGTCACATTTACCTGAAACAGAAGGGTCTCATGGAAAAGGAATGAATTCCTGAACAAAAGTATGATTCTTTTAAGAAGGCAGATGGCAGAGAATGGATGTCGGGTGGGCAAAAGCAATGTCCACTACCAGGAACGACCATGGCACCACGGTTTGTATTAGTTAAAAACTGCAAACAGTTTATATACCCAGGAGAGGAGGTTTCAAAAAGTAACTAATAGAGATTAGTTAGTTATATAGATATAACTGTCCATAATAACTTGAAAAATGACTACTAGATGCTAGGTAAAAAGCAACATTGTTTTTCTGTTTTTATATAAAGTGTGTCTAAACATATATCAAAACACATGTGCATGATATCTATATGCACACATATACAAATAGAGATATATCGGTATTTAGGGATTCAATAAATGATATTTTTTAAAATATAAGTAAGTATTGTGGACATACCTTAGAGTGAAAAAACTTCCTAGGATATTTATGTGTTAAAATATATGTTAGATAATTAAGCTTAATTATATATTTAATATTAAAAAGTGAAATATTTCAGTAATTTAATTATATAATCTATTAATTTGTATGAATATGATTATTAACAGCTCAAATAGCTAAATAGAGAAATAGATTGCTAATATGAATGTCACAAAAGCACCTTTACTAGATAACTTTAGAAAGAACACAATATCCCTTTCAAGTCAAGAAGTCTATTTAAATTATTTAATAGTTATACAGTCTCCAAAAATAGGTATTCAATATTATAATTCTATTTTGTTGAAATATTACATGCTTCCATAAATGTTATGTTACTAAACATATTTATAAACTATATTTAATGTCTAGGTGTTTAATTCAATAGAAGGTTTTAGTTATAAGGAAGGAAATCTCCAAAATCAGGAATGATAGCATCATAATAAATAATCATAATAATAGCAATAATGATATGAATAATTTAAAGAAAACAATAAGTATTAGAAAAAAATGAGATTATCCCCCTATTAAAATCTTCACTTCCACTAACATCTGGTAAAACTGAGCCTTTTATTTAGCTTTATAAATGTAACAGGACCACAGGATCACTCTTATGTAGAACAGTGCCAAGACTTTATTTTTCCAGCATTATAATCTTAAATGTGTATAACTAAAACTTATAGTAATAAAGTTAATTATTTTAAGTAAAAATGAGATTTATCCTTGTATTATAGAAGTTCACTCTATAGTGATGCTATTTGGCTTTGACCTTGGTTTTATTTGTAAATAAAATGTGAGTAAATATTTATGCTAACACTTGACCATCTCACAGTGAGCCAAATGGGTCTTAGAAGGACTTCTCTTATGCAGGTGTGTGTGTGTGTGTGTGTGTGTGTGTGCACATCCATGTATCTACATATTTATTTATATATGTATGTATGTATATCTTTGCATACGGGGTGTGTTTGTATGTACCTTATATGTATGTGTGTGTGCATGTGAGATATACATATATATATAGCAAGAGACAGTGAAAGAGGAGAGAGAAAGGGAGAGAGAGAAAAGAAATTCTGGAAAGCTTTCTAAATGTTTAATGGTAAATATCTCTGTGGGGTGTCATCAGTAGAACTTTTATTTCCAGCACACATATTTCTATTTTGAGTTTTTTGTTTTTAACATTCATTACATCTCTAATGAAGTAACTTCAATGAAGAGAAAGCACAGCAGACTTTGGTTTTAGAAGGTAAAGGCTAAGTTCTTAGGGAGCTTATTAGAGTATGTTCACACTGGAGCAATCATCCAATTAAGACTGAGAGTAAGGTTAAATCCCATTAGGGAAATTATTCAGTTAATTACTCTGGTGTGAACATAGCCTTAGTTTAAAAGATGTAGAACATGAGCCTGTATCTAAAGGGGAAGAAGGTCAGGGCCATCTCCCCAGCAAACCAATTTAGAAGATTTAAGTGAGCTGTTCCATAAGCCAAGAAAGAATCACTTTTGAGAAATTAGTGTTTAAAAGGAAAGTACACTTAATTAGTACTGGACACAAACCCCAGACACAGACTTACCACCAGAGAGAAATGCCAAAAGTGGAGTATTTTTACAGTAGGGTGGCCATTGGAGCAGTTCAGCATCCTTAAACACAAATTATTTGTTAAATCATTAATTCCGTTTACTCCTTGCGTTATTCACTACATAAATATTTATTTAGTATATAATGCAGAGTAAAAATTTGTCTGTAGTGTTAATGTGTAGGGCAGACATGAGGAAAAAATCAGGGGAGCCAAGAGATGGAGTGGGTATTTCCTGCAACCTTCTGTCCTGTTCGGATCTAAAATCCAACTTGGAGTCATGGATTCACAACCTTGAGTAATGACGTTCAATAACTTTCTTTATTCCTGGGATTTTTCTTTTGCTGTTTGTATCTTCTTAGCTATTAAATAGCATCTTTATGATGCCCACCTCGGGAGCTTTATAATGCAAACCCAACTACTACTCAATCATAATGCAAAAATCCAGATATTTGTTCTTATATACCACAAGTAGGGTTATAAACTAAGCTCTAGGGATATTTGCCCTTCTTCTATAGTGACATCAAACCCCAAAACAAATCAAATGTATTAGTGTTGCATTCTTTTTCCTCCTTCCTTCCCCCAACTCATCTCCTTAGCCTGGCATTGGATTTTCGAGGATAAGCAGATGAGGCCTTTTTTTATCTTGCACTTTCTACACCACTGAAAACTCCATGGGATGAAATGGATCTGTTTCCCAAAAGGAGAAAATCAGAACACTTTGTTTTCCTGCACTTGGGAAGCTGCTCAAGGGTGAAGCTCTTATTGACTGTGCATCTGCCATTTTAAAAGAGATTCTGGGTTTATTACAGCTTCTTGGGATACAGAACAGAAAGAGAAATATGCTGTCAACTAAACTATACAATTGATTCATTTGTTAGCCACTATAATAATTGTCCTCATTGACTGAAATTAAGTTTATTTTCAAATTGGTGTAATATAATTCATAAGAATACAGGTTTTTAATAGCATTAATAATAAATTTCAACTTTATTGTTTTTAGCTTTAAAATGCTACGAATACTGAAGTTTTATCATTATATCATTTTCTAAAGGCCCAAAAGCAGCTTAAGTCTTTCCTGGGATTTTAAATAAAGGAAATCACTAGTTAGTCAGCAGGCTCTATATTAATCTACTTAGCCCCATGCCTCTGAATCCTGTGGAATATTTCATCTCTCCCAGAATTTTGGTCCTGTCCCAAATGCTGGAAGCAATCCTGTTTGTAGATGGGAAGAATAGTAAGACCCTTTCACCAGTACTCCATGAGATCAGAATTAAGTCAGAATTCCTTTTCCTATTCTAATGTTTTAACTCTTTTCTTGTAGCTGATCTCTTGCCTCATTCACCTGTTCCAAAGAGAGTTATTTAAACCTCATTTCCAAGAATATTCTTGTCTTTTTTATCTCCTTTTATCTATTAGGTTAGAACATCATATATGCTATTATTTCACGTAATTTTGATCATGCGTGTGATTTTAAGGAGTGTAACTTTTTTGCATATGTATGTTTCATATATATACTATGTACAGTGTACATCCTGTACATTATTTTACATATTATGTATTTACAGATAAAGATGAATAAACAGGGTCATATAAGCCAGATAATGTTCATTGTTATATTTTATGAGCCATATAAACTATTGTCAAACACAATGTTGACTAATTGAACTCACCTTGTGTGTTGAATTTAGAACCTAACTTCTAACGTGCATCTTCTGTTTTAAGTTTCTGTTGTTCCTGTAATGCATTACCACAAAGTTAATGGCTTAAAACAACATGAATTTTCTGCCTTATAATTCTGTAGGTCAAAAGTATGACAAGGGCCTCATCAGGCTAAAATAAAATCGTTTGCAGGAACATATTCCTGTCAGTATGTTCTGGGTGGGGTCCATTTCCTTGCCTTTTCCAGCTTCTAGAAATTATCCACCTTCTTTGGCTCATAGCCTCTTTGTATCTTCAGAGCCACCAATGACAATTAAGTCTTTCTCACATTGCATCATTCTGGCCTTCTCTTCTGTAGCCCTTTTCTACTCTTAAGGACCATTATAATTATACTGGGCTTACCACATAATGAATCATCAGCTCCTTATTTCAAGGTCATACCTTTAATCATGTCTGCAAAGTCCCTTTTGCAATCTAGGGTAACATATTCAGAGGTTCTGGGAATTACAACATGGATCTCTTATCTACAGAGCCCTTATTCAGCCTACCACAGCTCTGCAGTGTTTCTAGCAATGCAGTTGTGGAAATTGTGTCTTGTCTTGCCTTTCCCAAGAGCTGATAGGGTTCATTGCCCCTAATTCTAGAGACACAGTCTCCTAGCTATGCTCTCTTCTGTCTTCCTTTTCCACCAGCCTGAACTGGCCCAGAGACTGCTGCTTAGAACTCCTTAAATCACTGGTGCTGCCCCAGAGGGGTAACAGGACTTGGCATTTACAGCATTGTAACCAATCCCCACTGCACCCTCAGTTCCCCTGTGCCTCAGTTCTATATGTGTTTTATCCAACAAGTTTTCCCATTATTATAGTGGCTATTCCCAACCTTTTCCATCAAGTTCAAGCCTCTGTTCATGCCACCTCTGTCATGGTCATTGTGATATGACCCAGTTGCTCTTCAGGGTAGGGCTTTTAGCCCAGCCACTGGGAACATGGTCAGCAAACACCATTTAGTTGTCAGTCCCTAAGACCACTGCCTATCCTAGGAGGATTCCCCCTGCGTGGGGTGGCCATCATGCAAGTGCATGATTCATAGGAAGGGTATAACGGCTTGGTTATCTCAGTTAGCTCAGAAAAAACCTCAAAGTCCACTCTATTTCCAGAGCTCCCTATGGGGTAGGCCAAAGCTATAACTAGACCTTCATCACACTTGGACTTCACCTTCCACTCTGTTCTGCTCCCTTTCTTTACTTCCATAGGGTCTGGTCCCAAGAGCACCAGTAAATATTCTGTAAGCTAATCCCTGTTTTAGAGCCGGCTTTACAGAGAGCTCAACTGGCAACAGCCTCTCAGAAAATGAATTGCCTTCCAAACTACCTAATATATTTCTATTGCCCTCATATATTTAAAACCAAATATTCTCTTCTCTTTAAGGTCTTTCATACCCTTCCACTAAAACTGAGTTATTCTTTTCCATGCTCCTCCATATTCTACAACATAAGACCTCTGTCATAAGATGCTAGATACTAAATTGGTAAATCTGATTATTCCTCTTTACCTATCACAATGTTTGTGTTCTCTGAGAATAAGCATTATGTCTCTTTTCTGTTAACTCTCTAATGTCTAACAGAACTTGGCATAAAGATGCCTAATAAAATTTTTAATGACTGTATAATGAGAAGATGGTTTATTCTGCATCCATTGAAATCCCAATTTAGTTACAATTCATTACTATTTATACAGATTGGCACAGCATATCAGTTCTTTGCACTAAATACGTACTCAATTCATGCCCTACCCCCATCCAGTCATGCTTTCCACATAATTTGGAGAAATAAAGAGTCCATAGGTCACATTAGGTAGGTTTAATTTCTACCATTTAGAATGATTTTTTCAATTCTACTCACTTGTTTTCGTACAGGTTACTCCTTCAGTCTCAATCACATTGTCTTTCCTGCCTATCTATCTGTATAGGTTGAACCTAGCCATGGTCCGGTTATCAGGAGATGGTCAACATCTGTAATACAAAATCTATAATAGAAAAATAGCAGTAGCATTACCTGCCTATGAGTTGAATTGGAATTTTTTACATTTTCAATGAGCCTGCTTCCTTGGAGAGGAATAGTCTGTATTCAATCAGAAAGAACAGAATACCAAAGAGAGTTCATCTTGTCTTCCTAAAGTTCTCAAGCATCTAGTTCACAACTTTTCTTTCTTTCATAACTTTTTTATTTCAATTGCTGAAGAATTAGGAGTTTCCTCCTATTATGTTATATAGTGGTTGACAAAGCACACAGAACAACCACAAGAAAAAATCTAGTGTAATTGATCACGAATACATAATTCTTCCTTTCTTACCATGTTTATCCCCACATTTTCCATTCTGCCATGTTATTTATTTCCTTCTCCTTCACATAGTTATCTAGTAGTATCTGATTTCCATGGCATGTTAGCAATTTAATGCACTTACCTGTTTTTTGTGACCTAAAATGTGAGTGTGCTGGGACTCCTGGTTGGCTCAGTTGGTTAAGCGTCTGCCTTTGGCTGAGGTCATGATCCCAGGGTTCTGGGATAGAGTCCCACATGGGGCTCCTTGCTAAGCAGGGAACCTGCTTCTCCCTCTGACTACTTCTCTCCCTGCTGTGCTCTCTCTCTCTCTCTGAAAAATAAATAAATAGAATCCTAAAAAAAAAAATGTTGATGCTGGGATCAGGGAAGTGCAGAAACAGCTTTAGATTTCCCAGTACCTGATAATTTTAAAGTTCTGATATCCAAACTGATTTTCTTCATTTGTGATTCCAGGTTATGACTTTTCTCTTGGATGAGCTTTGGTCATGCTTCCCTCCCAGTAGTGCATATTTAATCTTAAACATCTAAAAAATATCCATACCAGATTCAGAAACACATGTAGGAAGTATATGCTTTGTGGACACATATCAATGGTGTCATGGTCACGCTGCCATAGTGTGCTCAACCTGATATTTATCTAGGTTGTGAGTGATTATATCAAGACTAAACTTCAATTCCAGCAAAAGTGATTGCATGTTTCTCTTCTCATTTCCCTGAAAGTGCAAGAATGTTGTTTTTAAATTTATCTGTGTGTGGGCATATTTTGAAATGTAAAATATCAAACTAAGCAAGCCATGAAAAGAGGCAGAAAAAACATGTGTTGGATAATTCATATAGCATGAAGATAAGAACTATGACTCACAAATACTATGGAACTTTCTTATTTGTATAACTTATTTATTGAATTGAAATACTACTCTATAAATAAAGTAGCATCTGAAGTTTGAACTAGAGAGCAATAAATAAGTATGAAACTAAACAGACTTTCTAATAATGGAATCGAATTAGACAGAAAAACATTGTATTATTAAGAGGAATGACAATCAGAATCAATGTACAAGATTGAGAATCCCTCCAATTGGACATGAAATTATTGCTGTAATATCCACACAATGTTGGGATGCAGAAATAACCTGGCAGAATGAGACTGAGATGACGATGAGACTGGTGATGAATGATGTAGAGAAATCATATTTTTCCACTTAAAGATGGTGCTACCGATGGTATTACTGACTTCTGAATATAATAAGGATAGTCAAAGTAAAAATTAGAGACCTAAAGTTGTCTCTACACTGAGTAGAAATCTGTCCAGTTCAGTTTGTTCATAAAGACCTTGCTATTGGTTGCTTTCCGTTTTGGACTTAGAGTCAGGACAGCTCTCTAAAGCAGGCACCTTGTTTATGAATTGTGCACTTCAAAGTCATCCACTCATAGCTATTCCTGAATTATTGCCTCAAAGATATTCGAGGATATCCTCCCAGCTGTACTAAAAGAATTTTTCAGGATACATAAAATTTTTAGGAAAACAAATACTGACTCATATTTGTTTTTAGATTCCTTACGTCATCTTCTAGCTGAATTGAACACATGCGGTCCGATTTATTAGAACACATCAACTTACTATTGATTTAAAATAATTTAACACAACCGATCTTATTTGATAGTACCCCAGTTAACTGTATCTTTCTTAGTCATTCAAAAACAAAACATCTTGAGAAACAATATTTAGTAAGCAGTTTTGGGAAAGCACAACATTTAAAGATTTTTTTTAAAAAGTGAAGACTCACTTGCATCTTTTTATGGTCCGCTTAGAATAATAACAAACAATGGAAATTTAAAATCAAATAACATTTGAAATGTTTGGCATAGAATAGGTGCAAAGAAATAACAGTACTCTTCCCTTTAGGGTCCCAAAGCAGGTAACATTTGTAACTGAGAAGGCGGAAATATATCATACTTTACAGTATCTAAAACATACATGGATCATTGTCATTTAATGGAAATAAAGGCCAGAATCAGAACATGAAGTTGTCCCGTACATTCGCATAAGAGGAAGAAGAGAGCGGGGCGCCTGGGTGGCTCAGTGGGTTAAAGCCTCTGCCTTCGGCTCAGGTCATGATCTCAGGGTCCTGGGATCAAGCCCCGCATCAGGCTCCCTGCTCAGCAGGGAGCCTGCTTCCTCCTCTCTCTGCCTACTTGTAATCTCTCTCTCTGTGTCAAATAAATAAATAAAATCTTAAAAAAAAAAAAGAGGAAGAAGAGAAACCTCCAAGTCTAGTCTAGGATCAAAGCAGAGATTAAAGAGCCCAGGATGATAATCATGCAGATAAAGAATAGTTTCCAATATTAGTTCTTTAACCAAATTCCCTCAAAATTGTCAAGAAACATTAGAGAAACAAGTCTTGATTAAGGAAATAAAGGATATATATTTTCATATAGGTTTATTTTAGTTCTGAGATGCAAAAACAACAAAAGATTTAGATTTTTATTATTTCCCAAATTATTATCAAGCTTTACCTGGATCTGTTCTTCTGATTCACCTCTTACTTATATTTCTAATCAATTTAATTATTAAATAAAGCTGTTTTTCACAGACTCCTGAACATTTTTGCCCATGTGAAATTTTAGAGAATGCTGTCTTCACTTTAATTATATTGTTTTAGTTAAATCATTGGACATAATTTGGAGCTGCTGTCTCTTGGTAGTTCTGTTCCCTTTCAGTGAATGAACTTGTCCTGAGCACTATCCAGGTCCCAGCTACACTGCACTGCACAGGAAATAAATTAGTAAACAGGGTCCTTCTAGTCAAGCAGCTTCAAATATGAAATGGGATTATTGCTCCCTGACAGTGGACAGTTTAGTTACTTGAAATATATTTGTTTAAAAAATGAGTAAATATCTGGTAAAGTGTTATGTTTTAAAATGAATACTGAAAATATCAGTTCGTGTGATTGCATCCATTAAAGTTTCGCCCTAATGCTTGAACCTTTACTAGTTTTAGGGTAGTTGGCTTATATTAGCTCTATTACTCATTATAACAATATTGTAAGTTTGGCTTTATTATCCTACTCATCTCACACTAAAAAAAAAAAAACTGCAATAAAACAACTGAGGCTCAAAGTGTTGGCGATGCATCCAAGGTTAAGCCTCTAATAAGTAGTAATGTTATCATATGAACAGCCCATGCTCTTTCTTCCATGTGGAATTTGCTAGTTTTCATTTGAAATCATTATTGCATCCAGTAATTTCACTGCATTGGTGCTTTAATTGTCAAATTGCAGTGTGTTTCCTCACCCTCAACTAATTTCTACACAGAGTGTCCTTAATGAATACCAGATAATGACAAGATTCATGATCTTAGAACATTTCCTGAACAATGAAACATTTTCAGTGAGGCTCAGAGGTGTATGTTGCCAACACAAACAAGGTCTATGGGGAAGGTAAATGGATATAGTGTATACAAATTAATAACATTGGAAATGCCAAGATAAAATTAAGATTGGTTCATTTTATAACTTCAGTTGAAAACACTAATGAGATTCTAACAATACCAGGGTTCAGGAAGTTGAATGGGGGGATGAAAGGAATGCAGTACTAGAAGGTAGAACTTTTGCCTATCCAGGATAGTTGCAGACCCCTCCGTAATACTACCAACTGATGTGATCGGATTCTCTTTTGCAACAAATTATTTATTTATTAATTATTATTTCAACAAATTATTAGAATTCTGTTTTATAATGCAATTATTATTAAGAAATATAAAGGATATATACTTCATTATATCAGGATGTCTGAAGGTATCTGTAGGCCTTCTGCTTTTATTGAATCTTACACACTTGAGGAGTTTTTAAGGGATAATCTGTTGTAACCCCATTTTTAATATGGTAATTCATTATGTGATGTGATTTTAATGCTATATTTCATTAATCTACTGCTTAAATACTGAAAGTTACTAGGAAAAGGATTGGACAAGATAATAGTCACTCGCTTAAAAGAAACTTATAGTCTGGTAGGTGAAATGGCACAGATGGACTGATAGAGACAAGGATATAAAACAGGTAAAAGACATAAGCACAGTTAAAGAAGTATTCCTGCGTGCTTCATTGCATTTGGGCATATCCTTGAACAATATGTCTTATTTTAACATACAAAGATGAAGGTCATGTCAGCTAGAGGATACAACACAAATGAAAGTACTAAGATGTTCCGGGAAAACCAAGGAATATAATTTTGGTACAGGATACATAAGATGTGGCCTTATGGATGATATAGCATCAGATTTTTCAAGAGCTTTCAATGTGTCTTGATAGTGTTTGCTATAAGTAGAGAATTATTGAAGATCTAAGAAAGGGAATTGGGTATATAATCAGAATGTTGTTTCGGAACGATTATTACAGTAATTACCTGAAAGTTTGGCTCATCAGTGAATCAGAAAACAAGGGACCATGTAACAACAATCCAGGTGTCACAATAAGAATCACAAGTCAGGAATTAATGCAGAGCACAGGAAAATGTGACATACATATTAAAAATTATTAAATAAAATAAGATTTGCTATTCACTGGATTGAGGGATTTGTGCAAGGGGTGAAGGAGTTATCAATGAATCATCTGAGTTTTCAAGAGCAATGATAATAATAAAATGTAGGGCCCACAGGAGGAGTTACTTAACAACTGAAATCTTAACAGTGTTTGATATTCAATAGGCAGTTTGCAGTGTGTGGCTTGAACTTGGGAGGGAGATTGGGAATGAAAGTACTGATTTAGGAATTTAAAGAGAGTTGGTAACTAGAGTCAACCCAATCACAACAACAATAAATAAATAAGCAACAAAATGCCCACAGATCGGGAAGATAACCTGAATGTAGGTAAGAAGAGTAGCTTGGAAGAGTAGAGATAGAGAAATCAGAGAGGTAGGAAGACTTGATTAAGCATTGTATCAAGTCGGAAGAGTCCTCTTAAGGGTGACTCAGTGACTACTACGCTGACATGCTGTGGAGATAAAAAGGTACAGCTTGAGCGAGGGGCATCAGTTCAACAAATTTTGCGTGCCTGTGTGCGCTCGGCTTTGATCCCAGGGCTGCTTCACTCCCTCCACACCGAGCCTATGACAGTCTTCTGGTGTCAGCAATTTCCTTGGGCCCACTCCCAAACCCAGCCTCCATTACCAGATGCAAAAGGTTTAGAGATTAGAAGACCAGGATTGAAGAACAGACATTCCTTTTTTTCACCACTCAGTGTAGAAATATCATCACATTATTCCCAATATATAAAAGGAATTATTTCCTTTTTCATATTCAAGTGAACTACATGAACTTTCTTAGCCTAGTGCTTCTATGATATTGTAAGATCAACATAGGCTTGTCTGACAAATAATGGAATACAGAGTAAAGGGCCACTTTCGTGATTGAATGAGGGCTTTTCAGAGTGAGAAAAAAGAGATATAGATTTCTTAGTAGATGATGAACTTGGGGATCTTGGGGTTTTTTGTTTGTTTTTGCAAGAGGTAACCTTGCAAGATAATTATAGTCAGATTCACAATGAACAATAGTAGATATCATAAAGTATTCTGGCATTTTTAAGCATTTAAATATGTTCTTCTTTTCTCCTAAGTCCCAGGGTTAACTACTATTGGTATGCAGTGCTAATTGTATCTAGGTGCATGCCTGAGAGGGTGTGTGTGTGAGAGAGTGTGTGTGTGTGTGTGTGTGTGTGTGTGTGTGTGAGAGAGAGAGAGAGACAGAGACAGAGACAGAGACAGAGACAGAGCCCATGTGTGAGAGCCCAAGACTGAGAGCCAGAGATATAGAGAGACCAAGAGGGAATAAGAGAGTGAAAAAAGAGAGAAGGAGGTGCTCTGCTTTTATTCTAATATGATTATTTCAAAATGATATAATTCTAATGATAAGAGTTATGACATCTTAAAGGAGCCTCATCTTTACAAATTCTGTCTGTGTTAAATGAAAAAGAAAACTCACTCCTAACAGGGGTTGATTGTCCCAATACACACAGATGAGAAGCTATTCATTTTGTTGTTTCTTTCCTTCAACATATTCTGTAATAAAATTAGGCGAAGGAAGTGGCTAGTCTCTGACACTTGGCTTGTCCTCCTGGGTGCTTTCTCCTGTCTCAATTTGATTCCATACCACTGTTCTGGGTCACTGCTCTGCCTCTTTCCCGATTTGCTGGTTTTCACTGAGCAGTGATCATTGATCAAAGAGTAAGCTGCATTTCTTCTGGCTTGTGAAAAGATCATTTATTCATTTATTTAATCACCATTTTTGTAAGTCATAATTGGATGAAGACAAACAAAAGTCTGAACCAGCTACTTAGGCTAGACCTCTAAATGTAATTATTTATGATTTCTTGATTACAACTGTTCTTTTCCTATCTGTATCCCTTCTTTTCTATTGGTCTGACACACAAAAGAAATTAAATTACATTTCAGATAATTGATACCTCTACTTATTTTGGCAAAAGAAGGAGGACGTTTTATTTCTCTCATTACAATGTGAAAAAAGAATGTAATATGATTGAGGATGTGGAAACTGTCTCAGCTCAGCTTTCTGTACTTATTCTGCTGACCTGAAAGCCTGTTATTAAAAGCATTCACTCATTCAGAATGCACACACGTATTCATGCTTTCAAGAATTTCCTATCCTGTCCTATTTACCTGGCCACCATATGTACAGAAAAAGTAAAGTACATTGTAATTATTACTTATCAGAATAATTCAATTTCTGTTGGAAAAACTCAGGCCTCAGTGTGAGATAAATGATGCTCAGGTACTGCTCATGGGACAGATTTTGGGGTTTAAATCCTAGAATAAGGTATCCGTGCTCTAGAGCAGAAGTTGATGACATTCCTTGTTAACTTTATCTGCTTTCCTGGACCTAATGGTAGCACATCAGGGATGTAGGCTTTTCTCAGTGTCAGATGTCTTCCCGTTATATCCAGGCTTATCTGAAGCAAGCACTGAATGCATGTTTTAAGAAATAATGGTTTTTAAATGGAAATTTTTAAGGTTAAAAGTAAAAAGCTTCCTTCAGTTCCTAGAAGTTCTACCATTTCAGATCCTTCCCTTAGGACTACAGCTTTCCATCAATATAGATGTAAGGGCATGGGTAAAATAATGGATGGAGCACAGGAGATGTGAACTTCAGATTTCACCTTTACCAGGGCAGCTCACTATATGCCTTAAGGCAAGCCACTTAAACAATCATCGCAAAGTACCTTATGAACCCTTGCCCACCTCACCAAAGTAGACCCCCAAATTTGCTTCCCTGGCCTTGCTTAGAAATATACAAGGTAGGTGTGTGACTTAGTTTCCTTCAAAAGATCATTTGGAAGAAAGTAACAGGAGGACGGTGACATTGAGTAGATTGGATGCTGCTGGAGAGGGAGGTGGTATGGTGTGGAAAAATGAAAATCTCCCTGTAGTGGGCCGGAAGCCCGGTGGTACCATGGCAGACCCCAGGAATGTTGTGAGCCCCGGGAGCTCGGCAGAGCAGCATCTTGGTCAGCACAAGGCTGTGATGCGGCGGCTGTTCTGGGCTGCAGAGCTTCCCAGACAGATTTTTTTGCTCCTCTGACAGTTTATGTAAACTATCTACTTTCCTTTATCAAATTGCTTTTGCTAAATTTGTCAGACCTGGTTCCAATGTTTATAAATAAGAACCCTAACTGAAATATTAAGGAATTTGCAGTTTCTCATGCCTGTGGGCTAGCATTCAAATCTCAAATGCCAGTGAGACCGATCTTTTAAGCAAAGCAAGCTGGGTATAATCCATTAGTGAGTGGCGGGGAACTTAATGACGGGGGCTTAGGGGGGACAGCTGTACCCAGCTCTAGCTATCGGATCATACTAATACGTTGGCTCAGGGGGACTAGATCTTCTAATTTATGAAAGAAGCTAGAAATCTATTTTATTACTCACAATCTTCCAACTTTATAAATATTGGCAATTAATAAAAATGTTTTAAAGTGTGGTGGGATCAGAGAAAATGTATCTGTACTCTGGATGGGGCCTGCGGGCTTTCAATTTATGACCTTAAAATGATTTCTCATGCTTGCTCCCTTTCTCTGGGATAGTAAGCTGAAATAACTCCTCTAAGAAGTGTTTTCCAACCCTCACGCCATCTCTTGGCAGCAGGCAGTGAGTAGGGACATATGATAGGGAAAATAAAGAATCAGACGCAGGGTTTGTGGGGAAAGTGTGTATAAGGTAAGCATCATACTGGGAAACTGTAATTTTGATTTAGGTAAGGCTAGGTTTTTTAAAAAAGAAAAGTCTGGGTCATACTAAACTTTTTTGTTTTTTTTTTTAAATGTGTAAACATAAAAGTGACAAGAACAAAATCCCTGCAAGTTGTCTATGCGTATATACACATACATGCCAGGGTAGAAAGCAGGAGTTTTTCTTCTGGGGTTAAAGATAGAGATGGAAGAAAAAATAAATTTATTACCTTCTTAAATTTCAAAGAGTACATTAATAAAGAAGTAGAATCCGTATTTCTTGTTGATCACTGCATCCCTAGTGCCCTAGCTGAGTAGAAACTCAGTACTTGTTAAATCAATTATCATGTATTTATGAGTACTCTCCAGAATAAAATGTGTGCACTCTACTGGAAGAACTATTGGTTTGGGCAGAATTATTGAACAGTAGTCATCAGAGCCAGAAAAAAATTTAGACATAATCCAGGACAGCAGTATCAGTTTACCTATGAGAAACAGTCATCATGAAATAAATCAGCTTGCCAGATTCACAAACATTCCCACACCAGAGCTGGAACAAAGCCCCCCAGACCCTAGATCATAGCCCTGACATGGCTACAGAGTTGAAGTTTGTGATACACTCTGTTAGAACATAAGTTATTCTTTTAACAAGCTTATATTTGTATCTTGAACTTACTGCCTTCTAATGGAGAATATATAAATCTAGATACCTTACATCTGTTCAATATATTGAAATATATACATGCATAATCATATGTCTCATATTCAGTTTAGCTTCATCAAATTTACATCAATTTTGAAAATATTTTTTAGACAGAAGGTATTCTGTTGGTAAGAACACTTCAGAGATTTTCTGGAATGCTTTTTAGTTGTGTCTCTGTGTGAGCATTTTCATAGTTTTGTCGTGTGCTTTCCTGTTGATTGCTTTTCTTCCAGATGACAGGAAGCAATTTCCAGCCTTACACTTACTACACACCTGAATATGGGACGCCAATATACACAGCCAAGGGCCAGTGATTATTATGCAGGTGATTTTATTATATGGAGTTCTCACATTCCTCAATCTCTCTAGAGACCATACACTCTATCCCACACCCATTATTTTCACATAAATTTTACAATTGCATTTAAATTGTATATTTTATAGTTTTCCTGCATTGTTAAAATGTAGAAAAAATGCCTTAATTTAAAAATAGACACTGATTATTTATTCAAGAAGTTTGTTAGAAAGAAATCACGCTCTATGACTCCTTGCTGCTCCTACCAGTGAGGAAATAACATAAGTCATAGAATTTACAGTTAAAACTGGTTTAAAATTCCAATGATGATAGCCATGAGCAAATTAGTTAATTCTACTCAATTAGCCTCAATGTTCCCATTTATAAAATGTTGATAATAGTACCAGTTTTGCTACATTGCCGATAAGATTTTAAAAATGGATTCATTTGAAATGTTTAAGGAGTGAACTGTCTTTGTTTTTTATTTTTTTATTTTAAATAAATTAAATTTGAAAAATAAAGTGGTTCTAGATATTGGGACTTTTATTTTGGAAAATCTTGTGCCCCTATATCCACAAGGAAAATTCCTCTCCAGTCCCACGAGGAACTATACAGAATAAAATTCTAGTCTCCTTTTCCATTCTCATTAAAAAACAAAACAAAACAAAAAACCAAAAAAATACAAATAAAAAACCACAGTTGAATAAATGTCATCATATTTTTTATAACATTTTTCTTTACAAGACGGCTATGTCTGAGGGTTGCTAGAGCATAGGGAGATGGAAGGATAGGGAAACAGTGTGATGGACATTGGGGAGGGTGTGTGTTGTAATGAGCCCTGGGTTTATATAAGACTGATGAATCACAAACCTGTACCCCTGAAACAAATAATACATTATATGTAAATTAATTGAATTTAAGAAAAATAAAAACAGTAAACAAAGACTGAACCAGTAAAAATATTTTTTTAAAAAGACAGATTTGTGACCATTATACCCTTATATTATATCAGTTTTCTTCTAAAACTAGTAGCTTGTGTGGCCAGCATCCATTATCCTCTGTCCCTATTGCATAGCAGCCCATGTAGAGGTATCGATCTGTCATGAGCTCCTGGGATTCTGACCTCAGCCCTCCTTGACGCAGTAGACTGGTTCAGGAAGAAACAAGTTGAGTCGTTCTAATTAAAGTCCTAGACTTTTTAACAATTTGAGGAAGAGAGATTCTGTCTACTTCTAGGTGTTGTTAACATGAACCAAACACAGGATAAAGCAAAAACATGGAGGAAAACCTATGCAAGGGAAGAAGAGAAATAATTTTTAATATATTGTTGGTAAATATTTTAAACCAGTACATAACATAGAATTGAGGCAATAGACTTCAAGTTATTTAATCATATTTATGTCATTCAGCAGTTATGCTATTTCTTAATTTTTAGGTTTAAAAAAGCTTCTGAAATGCATATTTTACCTCTACTTTTTTTTAATTGTTTCCTTGAGATTGTTTCACAAACAGAATTATTGGACCAAACCACATGAGTGTGTGTAGAGTCTTGTAACATCTTCCACAGTGCTTCCATAAACTGTTTGTGACTTTCCAAAACTGTTGTAACCATTTATTCTCCTTCTCTTTACTGAGTGTGAGAAAGCTTGTTACTCTGCATTTTGTCCACAATTAGGAGGTTTTTTTTTAAGATTTTATTTATTTATTTGACAGATAGAGAGAAATCACAAGTAGGCAGAGAGGCAGGCAGAGAGAGAGGAGGGAGCAGGCTCCCCGCCAAGCAGGGAGCCTGATGTAGGGCTTCATCCCAGGACCCTGAGATCATGTCCTGAGCCGAAGGCAGAGGCTTTAACCCACTGAGCCACCCAGGCGCCTTAGAAGTTATTGTTAAAATTTCCTTTCCAAAATTGATAGGCGGATGTTCCCAGATCAAATAATGGTTTGTTTCCTTAAGTTGATTAGATGCAATTATTTTCACTATGTTTAATAATCGTGATGTTCTTCCTTTCTTATGAAGGGGATTTTCTAGATTTTAGAACAGGTTTTTAATATAATGATAAAATTAAAGATGAAAGAATGTATATATCATATAATTGAAACTATGTAAAAAATGGCAAGTCATAGAAAAAAATGTTAGAAGCCAATAGAATTGGGTACTGTTTTTTGCCCCCAGATTGCATATATTTAACTTCCTTAAACTATGAGCCATTCATATAAGATTTTCAATTAAATGAAGTTAAATGAAACTTTAAAAATAAATGTTAACAGGGATGCCTGGGTGGGTCAGTTGGTTGAGCATCTGACTCTTGGTTTCGGCTCAAGTCAGGATCTCATGGATTGTGAGATTGAGCCCCATGTTGGGCTCTGTGCTCAGGAGGGAGTCTGCTTGAAGATTGTGTCCCTCTAATTCTCAAGAGTGCACCCTGTCTTTCCCTCTCTCAAATAGGTAAAATATTTTATAAATAAATACTTACATAAAGATTTTTTAAAATGTTAACAAATACTGAGTTTTACATTTTCACAGGGCATTTGTGAACTTCTTTGTAAAGTACAAAGTCCTCTAACAATACTATTTTTTATATTACTATGACCACTAATATTAATAATAATAATGATAATGTTATGGTACTAGAACAGTTGCTAAACAATATGACAGATAAAAAGCCTGAGACTGAAAACTTCTAGGCAAATACCTCACACAATATAAAGGGAAAAGAAATTATCTGAAAAATAATGAACTGATGCAAATGAACTACGCAAATATATAAATATCCAAATGAGTTAAGAGATAATCAGAGTTGAATAATCATTTAGTCTAATATGCATATTATGTATGCTTTAAGAGCCTTGAAAAAGTAGCCAAAGAATAAGTTTCAAGATATTTGAGAACATTTTAATATTGAAACATTAAATCTTTATTTATTCTCTCTGAAAATATGCATGCTAATCATAAAATCATATTTTATTTTCTGTCCCAAATCCCAGCTGTTACCATAAAATACCCACTCCTGTCTATAACCAAATGTAACAGAACTTAAATATTCTCTTCACTTTTAAGAATGTCATGTGAGCTACTTAGTCATTCCCTTAAAATAAATTTAATGGAATATAGGTTTAATTCTAAAATTGTTATTTCTGGATTTCATGAGGAAGCTCTATCTAACTCACTCTCACTCTTGTCCTTGCTCTTTCTCTTCTAAAAAGACTGTTTATAAGAGAATTTAAATTGCATGAATTCATATCTGCCAAAATCCCCACAGCATAGAGATGGGAGATTTCTGGCAGGATAGAGAGTAGAGATTCTGAGAAGGCAGGGTACTGAAACGCATTCTTGTCAATGTTAATGATTGTGCACGGATTGTTGATCTCAAAACTGAAGAGACAGTAAACCTGCTTGGAGCTAGTTAGGACTATAATTTCAATGGTTATTTTCAAAACATCTCTTTACTCTATTTGGACTGCTACCCGAGTTCCCACTCTACATCACAGATTAGTGATGAGCACACTGACTTGTCCTTCATCTGTTTGAAGGGGAAAATGAGAGATCTAGCTGCTCACAGAACTTGTTGTCATATACGCTCTGGGAGACCTTAGGTTTTTTAGTTATTCCATGATGCATTAGAGGCCCATATGTTATGAGCAAGAACACAGTGAAAACTCAAAGAAGAGCAAAATATTCCACATTTTGCACCCTTGTTCTAAAGATAACATTTCCCTTGAGCAAGTTTACAAATTTGAAGTGTTTGGGATGGAGCCAGACCAATTCTAATTAGCAACATAAACTTCTGTTAAGGTTTTATTTAATAAATTGTTTCTAATTCTTTATATGATGCATTTCCTAGGTAACATTAAGAAGAAATCTTTAAGGAATTCACTGTTTTCTGATTTTGACCTATTAAGTGAATAAATAATTTACAGACATGAGTCCAAATTATAGTACATATTTATAAAAAAATAAAATAAATTTTGCTTGCTTAGGATCAGTTTAATCATATACCAATAAATAACCATAAACTATACAGATTTGTTTTTTCTTTATATAGGCAGTATGAGAGTTAAGCATATGTATCATGACTCCCAAATAAATGTGCATCATCATGTGATGAGGAAAGTTCATTGGAAAGAGAACACTAACAGGAAAGAATACCAAAGAAAGTAAATCTAGCTTAATTTGCCAAGTCTATAGCAAATGACCAGTGGTAAGTAAATGCATGTAGAAGAGAGTAGAGAAGAAAACTGTCACAAGAATATCGCTCAACTTGCATTCTGAAAAGTGAAACACAATCATATTCTTTCTAATTTTTAGTAACTTCACTCAAAATGCATGAAAAACTTCACACACATAGGGCAGTATAAATGTGGTTGGATATTTTTTCCCTAAGCATCATATATAGTTGATACTGATATTTTTGAAGTAAACTTTATTATTATAAAATACTACTAATTCTATAATAACATCTTTGTTCATTTTGTCAAGAAATATGTGCCTACCAAACAAAAGCAGATACACAGAGAATTGTTATGAGGTTAAATTACTCAGCTTGAAAATCATCCCTTTAGGGGTGCATGGGTGGCTCTGGTGGTTAAGAAGCAACTCTTGATTTCGGCTGGGATCATGATCTCAGGGTTGTGAGATCCAGCCCCTTGTCAGGCTCCCGTGCTGGATGTGGAGCCTACTTAAGATTCCCTTTTTCTCTCACACCCCCCTACCTCCATCTCTAAAAAGGAAGGAAGGAAGGAAGGAAGGAAAGAAGGAAGGAAAAAAGTGGAGACAGAGGAAGGGAGGAAGGGAAGGAGGGAGGGGGGAGAGAGAAGGAAGGGAGGGAAGGAAGGAAGGAAGGAAAGAGGGAAGGAAGGAAAGAAAGAAGGAAGGAAGGAAGGAAGGAAGGAAGGAAGGAAGGAAGGAAGGAAAAATACAATAAAATTACAATGAATTACCAGGAGAAAGATAATCTTTAGAGGTAATTCTTGGCTCTGGAATATTAAGTGTATTATTTGAAATAAATCCCCAGTTGAGTTGATCATTAAAATAATTAAAAATATATCTAGATTTAATCTCTTATATTACATGTGATCTTATTTCTTCACTGGAGTAATAGCAGAAAAATGTATTTTCTATTTTTTATTCAATGCAAATACCAACTCTCTTAGAACACGTATTGTCATCCTATCTTTAATAATTCTGAATGTCAAAATCTAAAAACATGTAGCTATTTTTTTTCTGGCCCTAGGAAATTTATAAATGATTGTTTAATCCCAGTCGACAGAAAAATTGCTAGACTTATTTAATCTAATAATTTTGTAAATATTGTATTTTAGCTGGATCAGTTTTCCATTTTAAATCCATTTATATAAAGAATTCAGAAAACTAAGTGACTATTTTAATTATGTGGGAAAATTCTTGTGGTTTGTCCCTGTTGCAGTTAAGAGGGGATGATTAAAACATTAAATACATCATCATGGTCAAAATTCTTTTTTTGGTCAAAAGTTGAAAGGAGAGGAAACTGGTAATTATTATTCTGTATCTTGGGGTACTCTTAACTCAAATATATCACATTAACTGTTAAACCTGCTATATGATAAGTTAAAAAATATGCGTGTATATAAAAATGTTTCATTTTATAGAAATTCACACATAATTGAATTACAAAATACGTATGTCAAGAGGCTTACCTACCAGCAGTCTAAATTACCTTGTTTATTTGGTAATGCATACATGTGCATATACATCTACTTTGGTATGAAATTCAGGATATCTTTTTGATTCCAGAATGTTAGAACTTCAAAGGTGAATTTACAAATGATTGTGCCTAGGAGTGTGTAAGAGAAAAACATTTCCAAATGTGTGACATTCTAAATCTGCAATTACTGAAAAAATTCAGGGATATATTTACCATAATTAACTACAGTACAGAACAATAGAAATTAAAGTGGATAAACTCGTACACAAAAAAAGACAGTGAAATTGTCTCAGACATAATAAATATCAAACTTTGGGGATAGTAATGTTGTTGTAGCTCAGTCTGTATATAGTCATGAGAGGGCAAAGGAGCCTCTAACATCTGGAAGCTGATGTGGCACTCACAGACAGACCTTAATGGTCTTCTGATAAATATAAACAACTTTATAAAACATCAACATCAGACAAGCCTACTCCATGAGCATGGTGGATTAAGACAAAAACAAGAACCCTCAGAAATCACATGTACGGGCGCCTGGGTGGCTCAGTGGGTTAAAGCCTCTGCCTTCAGCTCAGGTCATGATCNACATGGTGGATTAAGACAAAAACAAGAACCCTCAGAAATCACATGTACGGGCACCTGGGTGGCTCAGTGCGTTAAAGCCTCTGCCTTCAGCTCAGGTCATGATCCCAAGATCCTGGGATCGAGGCCAGTATAGGGCTCCCTACTCAGTGGGGAGCCTGCCTCCTCTTCTCTTTGCCTGCCTCTCTACCTACTTGTGATCTCTTTCTCTGTCAAGTAAAAACAAAAACAAAAACAAAAACAAACAACTTAAAAAAATCACATGTAAACAGAAAAATAAAAAATAAAAAAATCATGAGCAGTAATACCACATAAAAGAACACATATTCTGTCTTGGCAGATGTGATATGAGTGCCTGGTGTTTCTTGACCAATAGAGCTTTGGCCTTGCTCTATTCTTTTCTCCTCCTAGAAAAGATTTATTAAGATAATCAGTCATAGATTAATTTCCTGCTTCCTGACATCATCCAATTCAGAACATAGCCCCACTTCTTTAACCCCTCCCCTAAATCACTAACTCAGGCTCAAATCTTATAGTATTCCCTCCTTAGCACTCTCTTTACTAATACCTTTAATAATTCCCCTTGGAATGTGTTCTCTATCAAGGAAGCAATTAGTAAGCACTACTTGCTCAACAGGTAATTTTGGCTACAGGGTATTGACAGGAAAATCAACAAATAGACATTTTCATTTGTCAATGATTATACCTGAATTAAGTTTATTATTTATTAATGCTTTTGCTATTTATCTTTCATAATATATTTTAGGATGCTAAAAATATGAAAATAGCCTACTGTTTTTGGTTGAGAAGTGGTTGCATCATACTTACTCATATAGATTTGTTGAGCTGGATGCAAACAGGTTTAGGGTGTAAATATATAAAACCACACACAATAACTGGAGTTAGAAAAAACTAAATGGTTATTGCTTATATATGGCATGTCAACCCAAATATCACTATGAATAAATGTTTGATAACTTAGAAATTTCAATAGAATCACTGAAATCTATTAGAATTAACGAGATAATTCAAAATAATTGAGAAAGAGCAAACATCAAAAAAATCAACATTCTCCTATGTATCCAAGATACTAGATAATAGAACAATATTTCTGTATATAACAACAACAAATAAGTAGGAATAAGCTCAACCAGAAATATCTGGAAATGGATAATGGAAATTATGGAATAATTTAATGGAAATTCCATTCCATAAAATTCCATATTCCATAAAATAATGGAAATTTAAAAATTTTACACCCACATAAAGGTTGAATGAAGATATGTGTGTGGAAGTATTATTAGTTCCTTTTGGATTATAGGATCTATACAATTCTAAAGACTGTTTCTTGAACTTAATTAGTTCTAAAGCATTTTCTAAAATAAATACCAAGAACATTTTTAAAGACAAAAGTTATGAGGAAACTCTAAGGACAGCCAGAGATTAAAGTATAATAGTCATCAACAAAATTCAGCGTGATGTTATAGCGAGAGTCGACATAACAGACCAGAAGAATAGAATGAAAGCCTCAGTGATAGATCATGGTATGCAAAAAAAGTTAACAGAATGTAGTAGACAGAAGAGTATCCCCATCCCCCATTCTCAAAGATGTTTGTGATGTCTGTGATAAACCTGTTACCTTAAATTGCAAAAGAGACTTTGCAGATGTGATGGAATGATGGAGTTCGAGAGGGAGAAATTATCCTGAATCATCCAAAAGGACTCAGTCTAATTACATGAGTTTTAGAAGCAGAGAATGTTTCCTGGCTGTGGAGATAAGGAGAATCAAAGATAGAAGGATCAGATCAAAGAGACATGAGAAGGCCTTGACTCAGAGTTGTTGGCTTTGAAGATGGAGGAAAGAGGCCAGGAAACAAGAAATGTGGGCACCCTCTAGAAGTGGAAAAGGCAAGGAAACAAATTATTCCCTGGAGAATTCAGAAATGAGTGCGGCCTTGCAGATGCTTTCATGTTAGCCTAGTGAGACCTATGTTGGACTTGTGATTTGCAGAATTGTAAGATAATAAGTGTGTGTTAATTCAATCCACTACATTTGAGGTAAATTCTTATAGCAGCTTTATTTTTTTTTTAATCTTTTTTTTTTTTAAGATTTTATTTATTCATTTGACACAGAGAGAGAGATTACAAGTAGGCAGAGAGACA
>LNAC01000049.1:5185489-5345073 GCA_002007465.1 Ailurus styani | reverse complement strand
TATAGCAGCTTTATAAATCCATGTAGCAAAAGTGCTATCCAGTAAATGGCTCTGAGACAATGGGCTAAATTATTTTAAAAGAAGCAAAATTATAGATTTTCATCTCATACTACAATGACAAAGTCCATATCAATAACGAAATGGAACAAAAAGAGAAACCACACTAATGAGAAGATGGTGCAAGAGCCCATTCATTTCTTCATAGGATANGCTTTATAAATCCATGTAGCAAAAGTGCTCTCCAGTAAATGGCTCTGAGACAATGGGCTAAATTATTTTAAAAGAAGCAAAATTATAGATTTTCATCTCATACCTACAATGACAAAGTCCATATCAATAACGAAATGGAACAAAAAGAGAAACCACACTAATGAGAAGATGGTGCAAGAGCCCATTCATTTCTTCATAGGATAGATAGGTTCTTTTAAACCACAACAGAAACTGAAAAAGTGATAGAAGAAAATAGTAGTCCACAAAAGGCAGAATGACTGAACATGAAGAAACACTCTGAGGGATACTAAAAGGCAAAGAAAACAGTAGGGGAAAATAACTCTTAAATAAATATAACAAAGGGTTAATTTCTTTAATAGGCAAAGAGCTTATATAAGTGAATAACAGTATTCCCAATGTAACATGGTTACAGTCATCATAAATAATGAATTTGAAAAAGAAGAAAATTTATTATGAAAAACAGTTAATCTTTATTGCTTGTCAATTCCATATTTGTGAATTCATCTACTTGCTAATATTTATAACCCTAAAATTGATATTTGTGGCCCTTTCAAAGTCATTCATGGTCACACGCAGAGCAGGGAAAATTTTAGTCACTGGATGCACACATTCCCAGCTGAGGTCAAACGAGATAATACTCTGCCCTCGTATTGCAGCTCTCATACTATAAACGAGTATCCTTTTTGTTGTCTATGCAGTGCCACAATTTTTTATATTTTTTGTGCTTTTTGTTGGTGACTTTGCTGTTTAAAAGCCCCCCCAAACATAAAATGACCCCAAGTACTGAAACCTGTCTAGTGTTTCTAAATGCAAGAAGACTTTATATGCCTCATACAGAAAAAATACCTGTGTTGGTGGGTGGTTCAGTGGTTAAGTGTCTGCCTTCGGCTCAGGTCAGATCCCAGGGTCCTGGAATCGAGCCCCACATCAGGCTCCCTGTTCAGTGGGAAGCCTGCTTCTCCCTCTCCTGCTCCCCCTGCTTGTGTTCCCTCTCTAGCTGTGTCTCTCTCTGTCAAATAAATAAATAAAATCTTAAAAAAAAAAGAAAGAAAAAATATGTGTGTTAAATAAACTTCATTCAGGCATGAATTGTACTGCTATTGGCCATTTTGAGTTCAGTGTTAATGAATCAACTATATATATATATATATATATATATATATTAATGCCTTTAAACAGAAACATACATTAAAAAGATTATGTCATGATTTTTTGATGAAAATGTGTTGACTACAGGCTGTCAGGAACCTAATTCTGTATTTTCCCTGGGAGCAATGGTTCAGTATCCACTATTTCAGTGTTCACAACAACTTTATATAATTAACTACCATGAATAATGAGAATCAACTCTAACACACACTATGGAAAATATTCACTCTCACGGCAAAGAAAAAATGTAGTTAATACAAGTAAATTATATTTTTAAATGTCAAAATGATGAGCTTATCTTTTCTTAAAACTTAATGAAGAAAAAAGGTAGATAAGGTATGCAAACATACAAATGGGTACTGGAAATGGTAAAATTATTCCATTAAAAAAAGGCCTTAAAAGCTTTATGCACCTTAATATGTAAATCCTACTTCTAGTAATTAATTCTAAAGATGTAATCAAAGATGCAGATTTATATAGGCTTCTCATTATTCCAACAATATTTATAAAAGTAAAATATTACAACTTAAATACACATTTTACAATAAGGCAGTATGGTATATCTATATGTTATACATTTTAAAGATTAATAGGAAATGCCCATTTTATCAAATTAGAAAAGCAAAATATAAAACTATATTTAACATCTAATTTTTTAACATCTGACTTTTTTGAAAAACATGCATGTGATGTATATGTTACATATATGTATTATATGTGTTTTATATATAACCTAGAAAAGGAAAACATCACAAATAATAATAATCTAAACATTAATAGTATTTATCCCTAACTGAAATGTCTATTAAGTGTTCCATATTCTTCTTTCTAAATGTCTTTATTTTCTAAAATGTCTTCAATATGCATATATTTTAGAGGGCATTCTGTAAGACCTATCTAGTCCTTAATAAGCTAAAGAATCAGCTGTCATAGCATCAATATGGAGATTTATTAAACTCCAGTGACACTTGCAGGGTGCATCACCACTCTGAATCTGTCATATTTTTGGCTTTTTCCAAGAGCTGAAACACCCTAAGTGATGGTGTCTATGCTATTCTTCCCATTTGAATATTTTGGGTAAAATTCCAAATCTTAATCTATCTTTGTTATCTTTGTCACTGGTTTTTGCCCATTTCTCTGATTTAGGTATATATGCCACATAGAATTGCTTTTGCATGGTAATCAACCTTGAAAATTGTTTTCCTTTTAATAGGCAAGTTTAATACATACGTTTATTAATATTACTGGCAATTTTCTCATCACTGATGTTAGTTGATGTTGTGTTTTCTGTTTAAGTTTTTGTTTTGCGTACATCTTCATATAGACAAGAAATTTTATATTTTTGCTTTAGTCATTGCTTTAGTCATTGCTTTAGTCTAGGTTATATAGTCATTTGCTTTTAGTCATTACATTGCATGTAATATTTGAGTCCTTCCCTTTTAGACCTATCTGTTTCTTGCCAGTTACACACATTGTTACGGATTTAACCTGTCCTTTTCCTCCTTTTCCCCTCCTTCACATCCAGTTTAACCAATGGTGTTCTTTTTCTTCATGTTTACCTTTGTCCTATGAATGTGCTTATATTTCTACAACTAGATTTGTGAGCTATCACCGAGGAGGCAATCAGTGAGATTATTTTCCTGGCCACCTTCCTGCCCAGACTCTGTCCCCAGCCCCTATTGATATTACTTATACTATTTCTATACTTGCTGGATATATATTATCTACATTGTATCCATTTGCTCTTACGTGTACCTTTATTTTCTCTCAGCTCTGCTGTAAAATATATTTGAGCCTTTTGCTGCGGTTTCCCTCAGTGACTTCTTATTTGAAGTTTATCATCTAGTTGTTTCCTAAAAGTGCTCATGCTAAAATAACCCATGAGGTCTTAGATGTTCAAAACTCTTCAGTTGTTATCTTTCGTGTTGTAAGGACTACTTGACTTCATATGAAAAGTTGGCTCGCACATGCTTTCCTTGAGTATATCTTAAGTGTCCTTGTCTGTTTTGATTGTTTATTGTTAAGTGTAGAGAGAGATTCTAATCTATGTTGCCTATAGCTGTTATCGCAGGCTGTGTATAGAAAATTTTAATTTAATAAATTTTATCCTCAAAATAAAGAACTATCTATGATAGGAGAAAAGTCACAAAGAAAAACTATGCCTCTGATAAGATAGGTGCCCTAAAGCCTATTCTTCTCTGAGGAATAGCTTCATACCAAGTTAACAAAAAACTATACAATAGAAGATGTTAACTAAAATCACGTTTGATTCTTCTGTATTTAGGTATTTAGTATGAAAAAGCTTTATCAAAGAATCTCAGTTGTAAAATTTGGCCATAAAGTATAAATTCTGGCTGATACTATCATGTGAAATATGTCTTTAAATACAACACACCGGCAACAAATATTTCCTCTATAGCTGACAAGTTGTTGAATTATTTTTGTGGCTGCCTACATTCCTATAAAAAAATGAAGGTTTCTGTTAGGAACATCTGTTTATGTAGATAAATTGACAGGCCAATTGACATCTACCCAAGAGTTTTAAAAGAACTCAAGGGTAAAATTAGGAAACTACTGGCCAAAATGCACAAATGATAATTATAAATAACTGCATTATTGGGGAGATAGAGAATTTTTTAATCAGATTTTTCATACAAGAAAGGATGAAAAAACCACCTTAGAGGATTGCAGTGACTCTCTTACTAATACCCATGCTTCTAGATGACATTCCTATAACTGAGCCCAGACACACCACACTGGGTTCTATTCCTCAGATATCATTTTGTATATCAACCCCTGGCTCAAAAACCCACTTACTAAATAAAAGTCAGATTCCTTAGTATTTAACACCCTTTTTGGTATGATACCAATCTATTCCTTCAATTAAATCCCTCATCATTTTTCTCTTAGATTAGACATCTTGGAAAGGTCTAATCATTGCCCATGGAGCATATAAAACAGTTCTGTCTGTTTATATCCTTTCCTATTTCCTATCCCTAAATTACCCTTTTGGATTTCATGCTATCTCCTCCCCTCTCTCTGTGAATATCCATCATTTCATTGAATGGTCAATACAAATCTTAGAACTTCTGTGAAACTTTACCCAAGTTTTGCCACTCTTTCTTGAAATTCTGTGAGTCCTGTTGCAGTGGAGACAAGCAGATGTTAGATTTGGAAAATAATTATTAAATGTAGGGGATACTTAACAGTAGTAATTATACAGTTTGTTCTTTTGTTATTTAATCATTATTTAACTTTTATTACAATCTCAGTACTTACTGTGTACTAGGGAAAAGAATATTTACTGAGGCAAGAAATCCCAGTTCTTAAGGTTCATTCACCCGAGATATACCTGAGTTCCCACTGCCTAATTTCTTAGAAATGTAATCAAATAGTTTATTTCATTTCACTCACCAGACCAGGGGTTAGTACCTTTCCCTAGCTCCCACTTCTCGCACAGCCAGTCTTCACCACACGTTTACAGAACCTGTAACACGCCCTCTTTTGGGGATTTGGCTTTTACAAACATTTGACACACGTGAGTTTCACACGTGAAAAATTATTGAGACAAGTCATTATAAAGTAGCTTACCTACTGAAAGTGAGGTTACAGGAAAATATGTGAATGAACTGTATTGAAGATATCAACCAGAATTTGAGCAGTTCAGTCATTTGAATTTTCTAGGACTTAGTCTCTACTTTCATTATGAGGTTTGTGAACTCTGTGATAATCCACTTTAGCAATTTTTCATGATTCTATCATTCTGAGAAGCTTAAGACCATGTACATATAGCTCCTTCCATTTATTCATATGTTAAAAAATGACTAAACAGCAGCTAAAAATACTCATAAGTATAGAATCAACCATAATTTACATGAAATCTTACTAGTGTCCATGTAACTTTGAGCCAGTTACCTAGGCATACTGATGCTTAATTTTGTATATGTAAGTTGGGAAAACATACCTCTGCCAAAGGGGTAGTAATTTAGAAGATTAAATATGTAAGATTCCTGTTGCAGTATTTGTGAACTAAATGAATGATAACCTCCTCTTCCTGTTCATCACCATAGTTATCATTCCCCTCATCATAATCATAAATATTGCTATCTATTTATATAATCAACATGCATTTATCTTTTTTCTCTTTTTTTTAAGATTTATTTATTTGGGAGAGAGAGAGGGAGAGCGAGAGTGCATGTGAGTGGGGGGAGGGGCAGAGGGAGAGAATCTTCAGGCAGACTCCTGTCTGAGTGAGAAGCCATGCACTGGGTTCAGTTCCATGACCCATGAGATCATGACCTAAGCCAAAGCCAAGAGTGGGACACTCAATGGACTGAGCCACCCAGGCACCCCACATTTATTTTTTTCTTACACGTATCAAGAATGGTACTGGGTTAATAATAATATTAGTGTTAAGATATGGATGAAATTATATCCAAAAGTCAAATCCAAAAACACAAGTCAAAATATTGTTCTATCTAGGAAAGATAAACTATATTTTGGAATGCCTGATCAACACACTAAGACTAAGATTAATTATTTAAAGAATTCACTCTCAGGATCTAACTTCCCTTTGAAGATAAGGCCAAAAGCCTGAATCACCGTTTTCCAAATAGTGTTTGAGGGAACTGTAGTCACAAAGGATGTACCTGGGGAAAACAGCAGGATCACATGATAAAATAAATTGGGAAACACTTCATTATATTTCCCTTGGAAATTCATAATACATAGTAGTAAATTAACATCTCTGATAAATTTTTCAGGGAAAAGTTGTTTCACTGTATTTATCCCCACAGCATTAATAGAACATTTTGACATCTTTGGAGCCAGTGTTATGTATAGGTACCTAATTGTTACCCAACAAATGATTAGTTAAATAAATATAAGAACTATAAAAATTTTAAAACATTAGGTCACTAAAGAAGTTTTACAAATGTAAGTCATCATATCAGGGGACATGTGTGTGTATATGTATGTATATACATACATTAAACTTGTAAATCAGGTATTTTTGAGAAGTGAAATGACTGGTGATTTTATTTTTAAAATACTTTTTTTAAAAAATAAAATAAAATAGTTTTTTCAGCAATTCTAATTTTCTGCATTGAATAAACATTTCTTAAATAATCAGGAATATTAACACATATGCTCTGAACTTATTGCAATTTATCTTATTGTCAGTTAAAATCTAACCTTATTAATTATTATACAAGTGCCAGTTTGAGGGTTGTGAGATGACACAATATGAATTTTATAAATGAGTAACAGTTATCTAAATATTTAGTATTTGCATGACTAAAAATCGATGACTTTCTTTGTCTATTATTATCAGTGATTTTTTAGGAATCCCACATTCTAGACACTATACAATTTGAAACCAACTTAAAGTATTAATCCATGGGTCTCAGGTAGTTACTAATTAACTATAGCACTGGCTTAATAACATAGAATAGAGTTGCCAACTTAAATATGACACAACCATGAGGTACACATATGACGATAAAACGCATTGACTATATGATTACTGAAATTTAAGTACATGTGAGTTTCTTATGTGCCAGAAAAAGCAAACAGGAAATCATTCATGTTTATATTAACTAAGATTTAACTCATTAAAAATCCATTTGATTCAATTTTATTTTAATTAGCCTTGTGGTCTTATTTATCTTTAGTAGAGATTAAATAGAGCTGGTCATTTTTCCCTGGAAAAGAAAATTTACATCAACTTTGTGGTGCTTCAACATAAAAATAACAAAACATTAACTGTAATAAAAAAGATTTAAATGTAATCTATCTTTTTCTATAGCTCAGTAAATCAAATGAGATGGACTATGTTGCCAGCAATTGATAGAAATTCACTCTCTATTCATAATCAACAATATTTATGGAGTGCCCAGAATTTTGCATTTCCCAGAAGTGTATAGGACAATAGCAATGTTTATATTTATCTTCCTGTAATTCTTTCACATCTTCTTTCTTTAAGGCATGTAATCATTCTGGGAAGGATAGGAGATTTTTCACAGCTGTTCAATTCAGCACACACACACACAATACCTAGGAGCAAAATTCAATTTTTTTTCCAAAATTCAATTCCGTGACACAGTATAAAAGTATGTCTTATGTATTTTAGATAATGAAGAATTTTTGCACTGATATTCTCAATCAGTGGGTACTTCTTACCTCAGCAGCCTGTTAGCGCTTTCCATCACTGCCTTGAAACTGAAGGAAAATCAAAAGAAAAAATAACACTCTGCTCCTCTGATAATATTTAGAATTGTCGTTAGTAGGGAAAGATATGTGAGAAAGTTGTCTTCTATTACTCTTTTTTTCTCCAGTACATAAGACTAAGTGAGTCTGAGTGTGTGTGTAAGAGTGTGTGTGCGCACGCACGTGTGTATCACCATCAGGGAAAGAAGTCAGGAGGCGTCATTCCTACAACACAAGAATCAGAATCAGTCTTCTTTGTGAAGGACTTGAACGTTGGGCTAGAGTGTAAATCAACATTGAACAAAAATAATAGAAATCCAAGAAGTAAAGTAATTTTGCAAGAGCACTTCCCTGCTCTAAATAAGTTTAAGTCCCACTGCCAAAAGAAATTTACTCCAGAGCATTTGTAGTACTATACAGATGAAGAGATGTCAGTTACTCTTCAGAAACCACAAACTTTCAGAAGAATGGAGCCAGAGAAAATTCTTAATTTATGGGAAGAATAAAAAGAGGGGTTCTGAAAAGAAATAAGCCAGTGAGATTCGCTGTTAATTTTAGATAAGATTTTATTTGTCTTTTCATTGTGGTAAGAACACGTAACATGAATTTACCATCTCAACAAATTTTTAAGTGCACAATACGGTATTGTTAAATATACACACCATGTTATACCACCAGTCTTTAGAATGTATTCATCTGGTATAACTGAAACTAAGATTTTATTTTATTTTATTTAGGTTTAGATTGATTGATATATTTGAGGGGGAGAGGCACAGAGAGAGAGAGAGAGGGAGAGATAATCTCAAGCAGACTCCCCACTGAGTGCAGAACCCGATCCCAGGATCCTGAGATCATGACCGGACCTGAAATCAACTGTCAGATGCTTAACTGACTGAGCCACCCAGATGCCCCTGAAACTAAGATTTTAAAGTAAATTAGTAAAATAATAAATTGTGAGCACTGTGAAAGCAGTAAAATTCATGAGGACCAAAGAGCATGTTCACTAGGAGTAAGTAACTTCAAAAAGTGTGGCTACCTCTTTTTTGCCAGGATTCTTAGATTAATACATCAAAGAACTATGATAAAAACATCTTAATTTCAGCAAAAGATTTCATATGATTTTTTATCATAAGGGAGAAGTTTTGGTGAATAAACTTTTTCAGAGAGGTAGATTAGCAGATTGATTTGCTTAGAAAAGAGGCATCTTTAAGGGCTCAATCTCAGATCTTTCTTGATTCATTATCAGGCAAACATTTGTCACGTGATTGCCGTGTGCCAATCCATATGCTAAACACCTAGAAAAAAGGCCTTTAGCAACGAGTGTGGGAGACTTGGCCATAATCAGGAAATTACAGTGTTGGGGTGTCTACAGATGAAAGTGGAGAGGATTGAAAGAAAGATCTAAGAAAATCAGCTTCTGAACTGAATTGTTGACTAAAAGCAAAATTAAGATTACTTGGAAACTAAGAAGAGTGCTATGGGGTGGGCAGTTAGGAAGTGCAAAGGAAATAGGGCAAGAGGATTTATGGTCTACTCCAAAAATTATAAGCAAGGCATAAAGCGAGGAGGAATGTGGTAAAGATATGAGCCTGGTGTTATAATAAGGATTCAGAAGAAAAAGTGAAATGTAAGCCATGCTGAGAAGTTTACAATTCATCTTAAAAACTCTAAGAAAATATTTAAAAGATTATAAAGATGGCATTTATCAACTTGAAAGATTAATTGGATGGAAGGGATGTAAAGATGGGAAGTAGGAAAATAGTAAAGAATGTATTGCAGTCAGACATTCAGATAGGAGTTAAAGTCATGGCATTGAGGATGAAGGGAAGGAGTCATCTTTTAAAAAAAGAGTAGTTGATGCATCCAATAACTATTGAGCATTTACCATATTTACTTGGTTAGGCACTAGGGCTTCAGTATATAGAGTGTCACTGAGTGTCACTGATTCAGTTTTTGCCAGGTGATGAGTGCTTGTCAGGTGCCAGGCACTGTGCAGAGGGCACATTCTCATGTTATCTAATTCTATTTTACTTCTCATGTCAACCTGTGGGGCCCTTACTATAATCTCCAGACACTGAGATGAGGGGAAAGATGCTCAGAGTTGTAAGGGATTTGTCCAAGATCACCAGTGATATAGAGATGAAGCAAATCTGACCCCGAAGACTCCATCTATTTTTTATTTTTTTAATTACTGAGGAAAGTTTGAGAGATGCTAACACAAAGATTTTATCAATCAGGTTTTTAGTCAGTGAAAGGGAATCCAGATATTCCATTTAGTTTAAATGGACAGATAACAGATTGGTTTAAAAGGTGAATGAGGAGCATAGAGGACAGAAAATGAATGGGAGGCAGTCCAAAGATTAGCCAGAATTGCAAGAAACTATCACCATTCCTAGAACTAGAGGTACTATAAAGAGATGAGGGACCCTTAGCTACAGCTGAGGAGTCAGGACTATCCCACTGGAAGCTGGAACCACAAAGTAGTAGTACCCATTTTTAAAGACAAAGGAGGAGGTATTTCTCCCCCGGTCTCTCCCAGTCTTCCAATGGCTGAACCAGGCCAGAGCAGAAGCAAGCTGAGAGAAACCCAGAAAAGGAGGATATAGCATTGCCCCTCCACCCACCCAAGACAGACACTTGTGTGCTTCTTCATGGAGTTTGGCCTTTATCCATAGGTATTTGAGAATGTATTAACTTTCCTAAAATAATGAAAAGTGGGTTAAGATTTGTGTTTTAGATAGATCACATCCCAGTTGCAGTATGGGTAAAGGAATTGGAGAAAGCAAGCCTGAAACCGGCGAAGCCAGCTAGAAGACTTTTGCATTAATTCAGAAAAGACAGAGAACTTGCATGCTATGGGACATCATTAACCCAGAAAGGGGACAGGGGAGCAGGAGCAGATTAGGCTGAGGAGAAAAGGTCATTGATGTGGGAAATACTAAATTTAAAGTGTTCCAAAGGAGGACTGCAGAGTAGGGAGTCTGTGGCTTGAGTTGTCAGAGAGAACACTTGTCTTTGAAAGCCATTGGTTAATATCACTAGTAGTTGGAGCCATGGGTGTGGTTGAGACAATTTTGAGGGAAAAGAGAAATATATAATGTCAAGATGTCCCCAGAATTATATCATCAATTCTAACTAGTATGAGGAAAATCAAGTAATAAACCTCTCTGTAACATTTTGTAAAAATACGGCTTATATGGATCAATGGGCATAGAGCAATGGAGGTGAGCTAAGTGGTCTGTGAAGGGTTCTCTTTTGTCCATTTAGTGCCACTAATGTGCAGTGAGCCAAGGAAAAGCAGAAGCCCAAAGAAACTGATAAATCTCAACCTTTTAAAACAGATAACAGGATAGCTATCAAATGGGAAGAGTGCATGAAATATCTATTCTAAAAAATAAAGTTCCCTCTGAAGTTTCGGATTTTACTATTATTCAACAGATTTCTATTTCTTTATATAAACTTAATAATACCCGTACCTTGTCCTTTAGATAATAAACACGTTCTATAGAGATGTTTTAATTCATATCTTGATAGGATCAGTTAATACAAATCAAGAATTTATCTATCAAAGGGATTTTATATATATAAACATGTGTTAATATATGTGCATCTGAGTTGACACCATTAAAGAAGTTTGCCTAGAACAATAATAGGTACTGATGTGAAATGCCTCACAATAATTTGAAGCAGATATGTGATACATGCAAGAAGTTATAAAAGAAACATTTCTGAGTTCAAAACACTTTAAATATCTCATACAGGTAACACCTAAAAATTACTGAAAAAATGTAGAAAGCTATATAATTTTAATCACAATAGTAAAAACCAGAAATTTATCTGATTACTTGATGAATCACAGAACGTTTTAAAAATAACTGGGAAATCATCGGCCAAAGAAAACACCCTACTCCATCAGAACAATTTTAAAATACTCTAATATGCAAGTTATTTATACACAGTCACCTATACATATATTTTAAGAACTACTCAATATCTTAAAAGCAATCACAAAATCAGTCCTTAGCTTAATCCTCATCTGCATTTTAATGATTTCAAAATATAGCCATATTATAGGGCTTGAGGTTGCATATTGCTACATTACTAGTTTCATAGCATTGTGGCAGCAATAAATTCTAGTAAACAGAGCCATTAACAGCATTTTTATAGGGTCAAATGGAGCTATGGCACTAGAAGTATGGTGCTGAGTAAAATTTGAAGGCTACTATGTTATACTTAACTATTTATTAAGGCAGTAAAATCAGGTCTTCTCAGGGATATGTGAATGTTTTTCATGATCTTTTCTCCCCTTGACATTTCTAGCTTTTATGTGACAATTTGGGGGGAAAAAAAGATTACCTAAGGTTTCACGAAGTTTGAAGTTCTCATTAAAATGTGAGCTTTATAAAAGAATATGGCACTCTAAAAGTAATAAAACTAGGTGATGAGTAAAACTGTTCATGATCATATTTAGAAATATCTGTGTTATCTTAACAATTTTAATAAAGGCGATAATGATTTTGAATTCTATCATAATACATGGGGCATCTTTGATCAATACAATTCAACAAAACTGGAATTCCCTAGTGCTCCAAGAATGTGTTAAAGAGAAGTTTTGTCTTAATAAAATGAAATACCAACATAACATTACACTATAACACCGTCCTTTAGTTTAGAAAATTGTTCTTTACTCACCTATGCATTTTTTAGGTTGCAAAAACATAATAACTTTTATTACACATGTATCATTTTATATGAGCATAAAAATGAAAAAGCTATATAAATTGAAATTTTCTATTTTGACTTTCACTTTAAGTGCATAAAAATAGCATTCCTTGAAATAATAGATTACATAATTATATCCTGAATATCTAACAATATCAATGAGGTTTTAACATAATTTGGAAAGATACTAGTGTTGAAAACAAATCTGGTTCTGTCTCACTAGTGATATGGAAGATTGTTTTAGTTGTTTGTAGACAAACATGCTTTATGTAAGCAAAATGTGTTTATTTTAATGAAAATTAGAAGAAAGAGTCAAGTGCTTGCTTTAGCAGCATATATGCTGAAAAACTGGAACAATATAGAGAAGATCCTACGTAAGGATGACACGCAAATTCATGAAGCATTCCACATTTTTAAAAAAGAAAGAAGAGTCAAATTTTATACACATGGTATCATAGCTACTATTATTTGGAATAGAATGCAAGTTTTGGAAACAGTTGACTTCAAATAATACTAAATAGTAGCAAAAATGGCACATAGGATAAAAGTCTTCCAAGTGATATGTGAGTAACTGATATTGGTGAAGCGTGGATGTAGTCCATTCCCTCTTCAATATTATAAAAGAAACAAAGGTCCAGAGAGATTAGATGATTCACACATTTGACAAACCTCTTAAGTACAAGAGCAAGTCAGAATATCTGCCTTCTAGTACCAGTACCTTCTGCTATATTAGGATGATCCACCTCTCCTCCCACCTCCTTGATAATTGCATTACTTGGGATAGAATTGAGTGTACAAATTATGAGTGTACTCATATAACTAACTCTTTTAAGAAAATTTTAGACAACCCTTTAAGCCATCAACTCAAAACAAAACTGCCCATAGGTATATACCCTAGCACTTTCTGTCCAACTTTTTTTTTTCTTTAACAGAGAGAGAGAGAGATTATAAGCAGGCAGAGAGGCAGGCAGAGAGAGGAGGAAGCAGGCTCCCTGCTGAGCAGGGAGCCCGATGTGCGGCTCCATCCCAGGACCCTGAGATCATGACCTGAGCCAAAGGCAGAGGCTTTAACCCACTTAGCCACCCAGGTGCCCCCCACCTTAGCACTTTCTAAAAACAAAAGGAATGACACATTGTCTTAAATCACCTAGGTAGTTTTTGTCATGAGAATGAGTGTTCATTTTTCACTCAATTTTGACAAAATTGTTCTTTTATTAATTTTCTTACAAAATTAAAGTTTTAAATAAGCATTTTTTTAAAAGATTTTATTTATTCATTTGACACACAGAGAGAGATTACAAGTAGGCAGAGAGGCAGGCAGAGAGAGAGGAGAGAGGAGGAAGCAGGCTCCCCGCTGAGCAGAGAGCCCGATGTGGGCCTCGATCCCAGGACCCTGGGATCATGACCTGAGCCGAAGGCAGCGGCTTTAACCCACTGAGCCACCCAGGCGCCCTTAAATAAGCATTTATTTAAAATCTGACTTCCCATCTTTTTACCTCTTTTGTTCTGTTACCTTTGTATGCCATTCCATACATAAATATTTCAAGTAATGGTCAACTTGAATATAATTTACACACATTTATTCTTTAAATATATTACTTAAGCATAGTGATTTTGGTTGGGCTTACATTATTGATAGGCATTCTCTCTAAAACAAATGCAAGACTCAGAATTCAATAGGTCGCTGATAGCATTTGTCCTGCATTTTCTATGAAACGTTTCCCCATGGATCTTAGAGAAATTCTTTATAAGATAATTGAAAGTATTTTGCTCTTTGTATTCTTTTCTGGAGGATTTACAAAGATCTATGCTTTCATTGAGATTCTTTCAGGTTGTACAAGCCTTTTACATAACCATATGTTTTGATAATTCATCCCCATATGTAGAAATTAGTGTATTTCATTGTAAATAAAATGTTCTCCTTTTTGAAGTCCATGAAACTAGAAACTTGTTATGGATGTTCTTTTATGTGTCTATCTATGAAGTCTTTTCCAAGATCTGTTCCTTAAGTCTGTTCCCTTATTGTCAGGGGAAAATATTCTTATTTGAATAAGTTATATTTATATGAAGAAAATCTACTATCTATTTGATAATTTACTGAATACTCAAAATCCAACTATATAAGTTATTTATTGTGAAAGCCCTACTCTTTTTCTCCTCCGTATTATAATCATTTTGCATATGGCCCACTCATAGCAGTGGTAAAAAAGATTCATATTATCTGATTACTGATTAACATAGCATTTAACTAAACTTTTCAAAATGAAAATTAAGTATTTCAATGTAAGATTTTCATATACGGGGTAGTCCATATCCCCTATTCCAGGAGACCAGTTAGAATTTTATTAAAACAAATTAAAACCATGAGATACTACCATATACCTTTGGAAATGGTTTTAAAAATCAAGTGACCATACCAAGTGCTGGCAAAGGTGTGAAATAACTAGAACTCACATACATCACTGATGGGAGACATCTAGGAAAAAGTTACTATGGCCAATGTCAAAGAGGGTACTTCCTCTGTTCTCATCTAAGGATTGTAATCATTCCCTGTCTCACGTTAGGTCTTTAATCCATCTCAAATTGATTTTTGTGTATGGTATAAAAAGTGATCCAGTTTCATTCCTCTGTATGTTGCTGTCCAGTTTTCCCACCACCACTTGTTGAAGAAACTTTCTTCTATTGGACATTCTTTCCTACTTTGTGAAAGACTAATTAACCATAGAGTTGGAGGCTCAGATCTGGGTTTTCTATTCTGTTCCATTAATCCGTGTGTCTATTTTTGTGCCAATACCATGCTATCTTGATAACTGTAGCTTTGTAATATAACCTGAAGTCCAGAATTATGATGCCTTCAGCTCTGTTTTTCTTTTTTCAGATGGCTTTGGCTAACCACGCTCTTTTGTGGTTCTATCCCTGTGAAAAATGTTGTTGATATTTTGATAGGAATTACATTAAATGTGCAGCTTGCTTTGGGTAATATAGACATTTTAATAATATTTGTTTTCTCAATCCATGGGCATGGAATGTTCTTCCTTTTTTTAATATCACCTTCAGTTTCTTTCATCAGTGTTTTATACTTTTCAAAGTACAGATCTTTTGGTTAGACTTATTCCTCAATAACTTAATGTTTTTTGGTACAATTGTAAATGGGACTGATTCCTTGATTTCTCTTTCTACTGCTTCATTATCATTGATGGGAATACAAAGTGAATACAAAGTCTGAAAAACAGTTTTCCAGCGTCTTGTGAAGTTAAACATATATTTAAAGATGATCCAGAAATTCCATTTGCAGGTGTTTACTGATGCAAAAAGAAAAATCTCTTCACACAAACAAAAAGTTTGTGTGAATGGTTATAGAATAGTACTTCATCTTAGGAATGAATAAACCCCCAGTGATGGGAGTAGGACTGAGCAATAACAAGGGATGCACTAGTGTTATACCAACAACCTGATTGAATTTCAAATGTACCATGTTAAGTGAAAGAAGCCAGCCTCAGAGACTGTGTTTTAATAATTTTAACACATAGGTTTATCATGAGGATGAAAATGACAGATGTGGAAATCACAGATGTGAAAGACCTAAAGTGAAGCAGGTACTCAATGGAATTCCTAAAATAAGATTAGGATAATGAAGCTCTCCCGTTGTCTGGATCCAGATCCATTAAATACAAAGAACTCCCGTGTTTCAACAAAAATGATCGTCTCATTCTATGTGGCAACCAGTAGTTAGTGCTTTGAAGGAATCACCTACAGTTTATTCAGTAGTACCAACTATGCAAGCTCTGTGTAGAACTAGCAAAAGAAATGAGGAGTGGCAGTATATTTTAGGCTTAGACTAAAACTAACTTAAAAGGATTTGATTTTTTTATTGAAGAAAAATCCTTCTTTGTGTTCCGACAAAATCTGGCATATAATGTTTTACAATATTTTGCATCCTGTTCAGAAAGAAACATCTCATATTCTTACTTGCTACATGGAAATTTGCACCATTTACTAAGTTATCTGCATTAAATAAATGAATTGAACATTAATTTAAATTTTTACCCGCACTGCGTGGTGGCCTTTAAATCTTGATATTTACATTAATGTCTGCATTTGTGAAGCCATTGATACCACCCTGCCCTGCTTACAGAAAATTTAAATTGGCCTTTGAGTCTATTATTCTGAACTTGCTACAAGAAAACGTTTTTGTTACTATCCTTAAGCAGGAGCATGCACTTCACAGCACACCATGTGGTCTTCCACTGAGCTAACTACCCTGTGATTCTTGCAGTGAGTTCAATGCTGAGCAAGTAAAATGTATTACAGCTGAAATATCAAGTGAGATAATGTAGCCAAGGTAACATCTAAATTTCCCCAGATATTTTAAAGTCAGTTTAAATCTCATAGTGATACAATTTTTTAACTCTAAGGTTTTTCATTATTGTTCTAAACCAAAATATTCCATATATATAATAAATGTATTTAGCAGTTTCATAGGATGCAGGTTCAATGTATAAAATCTATTGTATTTCTGTATTCTAGCAACAATTTAGAACTTGATTTAAAAAAAAAAGTACCATATAAATAACATTAAGATGGAAAACTTTTAAAGGGATAACTAACAAAATTTGTGCCACTTGTTCAATAAAATATACAAAATATTTCTGAGAGAAATTTTAAAGGTAAAATTAGTGGGGTTATACAAAAAAACATCAAAGACTCAGTATTGTTAAGGTGATAGTTCTTTCCAAAGTTAACTATAGATTCATCAAATCCCAATTAAAATCACTTTTTTGTAGACATTAACAAACTAAGACTTTATATGTAAATACAGTGGATCTAAAATGGACCAAATAATTGTGAAAAACAACAAAGTTGGAAAATTTACATTATATGATTTTAAGACTTACTACAAAACTACAGTAATCAAGGCAATGTGTTCGATGTAAAGTAAACATTTAGATCAATGGAACAGAAGAAAGAATCCGTACACACACACACACACACATTGATTTTCAACAAAGGTGCTAAAGCAATTGAATAGGGAAAGAATTGTCTTTGAGAAAAACAGTGGTAAAGTAACTGGATATCCATATGCAAAAATATAAATACTTAACCCATATCACATGGCATTAGAAATTTAACTCCAAATGGATTAAAGACCCCAAAGGAGCAAGAAAAACAACACAACTTCTTGAAGAGGACATTGGAACAAATCTAAGTGGCTTTGGGTGAGCAAATATTTCTTAAGTAGGACACAAAAAACTAAATTAGATTTCATCAAAATTTAAAACTGGTGTCCTCCAAAGACATCTTAGGAAAAAGAAACAGCAAATCATAGATAGAAAAAAAAGAAACAGCAAATCATAGACAGAAAAAAATCATAGTTTACATTTGCAAACTATGTATCCAGTGAAGGACTTACATCCAAAATATATAAATAACCCTTACAACTCAATAAAAATTTAAGGAGTCAAATTAAAAATGTTGCTTTAAAGAGATGCTTCACCAGAGAATATATAGAAATGGCAAATAAATACATAAAAAGATACTCAATGTCCTTAATTATTAGGGAAACACAAATTTCAAATATATACACTAGAAAGACTAAAATTAAAAAAAGACTAAGAAGATCAAGTTTTGAAAAAGGATACGTTACAATCAAAGCTCTTGAACATTACTAGTTAGAATACAAAAAGTACAGTCATTTTGGAAAAGATTTTTGGAATTTCTTATAATATTAAACCATATGTTACCATATGTTCCAGAAATTCCACTGTTAAATTTTTAACCCAGAGGAAAAATATATTTTCACACAAAGAGGTGCACACGAATGTTTGTGGAATCGGAAGAACTCAACTACTCATCATCTAAAATATGTGTAATCAGGGCGCCTGGGTGGCTCAGCGGTTTAAAGCCTCTGCCTTCGGCTCAGGTCATGATCTCAGGGTCCTGGGATCGAGGCCCACATCGGGCTCTCTGCTCGGCAGGGAGCCTGCTTCCTCCTCTCTCTCTGCCTGCCTCTCTGCCTACTTGTGATCTCTCTCTCTCTCTCTGTCAAATAAATAAATAAAATAAAATAAAATAAAATAAATAAAATAAAATATGTGTAATCAAGTTATAATATATCTAAACAATAGAACATTATTCAGCAATAATTTATAAAACTTATTGATGGATGCAAAAACATGGATGAATTTCAAAAACATTCTAAGTGAAAAGAGGCTAGATGCAAAGACTGTAAACTCTATGACTCCATTTATATGAACTTCTAAAAAAGGGCAAAATTATAGGTAGAGTGTGAATTAGTGTTAAGGCATCCTAAGGCAGTTGGCTGGAGGAGGCATTATTGCCGAGTGATGGGGGAATTTCTGGGGGTGATGGAAATGTCCTATGTAGTGACTGTGGTATTGATTATACAACAGTACAAATTTGGCAAAATTATGTGGCTAAAACTGATAGATTTTAGTTTTCTATATTTTGTCTCAAAAAAACTGAGAAAAAGAAAACAAAAAATGATCAAAGACCCAAAATTTCTTTTGTTTCATGGCTTATATCTATAGATATTCAGTGCATTATAAATTAATACTGTAACAACTTTAAAATATGTATTAACTTATTTTTTGCAACATTATTTTTTTATTAACATATAATGTATTATTTGCCCCAGGGGTACAGGTCTGTGAATCATCAGTCCTACACAGTTCACAGCACTCACCATGCACATACCCTCCCCAGTGTCCATAACTCAGCCATCCTATCCCTCCCCGCCGACCTCGCAGCAACCCTTAGTTTGTTTCCTGAGATTGAGTCTCTTATGGTTTGTCTCCCTCCCCGGTCCCATCTTATTTCATTTTTTCCCTCCCTTCCCCCCACGAGCCCCTGCCCTGCTCCCCAAATTCCTCATATCAGAGAGATAATATAATTATCATTCTCTGATTGACTTATTTCAATAAGTCAATTACTTAGCATAATACCCTCTTGTTCCATCCACATCGTTGCAAATGGCAAGATTTTGGTTTTTTGATGGCTGCATAGTATTCCATTGTATATATATATATATATATATATATACGACATCTTCTTTATCCATTCATCTGTTGATGGACATCTAGGTTCTTTCTGTAGTTTGGCTATTGTGGACATTGCTGTTATAAACATTCAGGTACATGTGCCCCTTTGGATCACTACATTTGTATCTTTAGGGTTAAATACCCAGTAGTGCGATTGCTGGGTCGTAGGGTAGCTCTATTTTCAACTTTTTGAGGAACCTCCATACTATTTCCCAGAGTGGCTGTAACAGCTTGTATTCCGACCAACAGTATAGGAGGGTTCCCCTTTCTCTGCATCCTTGCCAACATCTATCGTCTGAGTTGTTAATTTTGGCCATTGTGACTGGTGTGAGGTGGTATCTCACTGTGGTTTTGGTTTGTATTTCCCTGATGCCAAGTGATGTTGAGCACTTTTTCATATGTCTGTTGGCCATTTGGATGTCTTCTTTGCAGAAATGTCTGTTGATGTCTTCTGCCCATTTGTTGATTGGATTATTTGTTCTTTGGGTGTTGAGTTTGATAAGTTATTTATAGATTTTGGATACTGGCCCTTTATCTTATATGTCATTTGCAAATACCTTCTCTCATTCTGTCAGTGTCTTTTGGTTTTGTTGACTGTTTCCTTTGCTCTGCAAAAACTTTTTATCTTGGGCGCCTGGGTGGCTCAGTGGGTTAAAGCCTCTGCCTTTGGCTCAGGTCATGATCTCAGAGTACTGGGATCGAGGCCCGCATCGGGCTCCCTGCTCGGCAGGGAGCCTGCTTCCTCCTCTCTCTCTCTGCCTGCCTCTCTGCCTACTTGTGATCTCTCTCTGTCAAATAAATAAATAAAATCTTTAAAAAAAAAACTTTTTATCTTGATGAAGTCCCAATAGTTCATTTTTGCCCTATCAAAATACCATCAATTTTTTTCAAAGAAATGTAACAAATAATCCTAAAATTTATATGGAACCAGGAAAGACCCAAAATAGCCAGAGGAATGTTGAAAAAGAAAACCAAAGTTGGCGGCATCACAATTCCAGACTTCAAGCTCTATTACAAAGCTGTAATCATCAAGACAGTATGGTACTGGCACAAAAACACACGCATAGATTAATGGAACAGAATAGAGAGCCCCAAAATGGACCCACAACTCTATGGTCAAATAATCTTTGACAATGCCTGAAAGAATGTCCAATGGAAAAAAAGACAGTCTCTTCAACAAATGGTGTTGGGAAAATTGGACAGCCACATGCAGAAAAATGAAACTTGATCATTTCCTTACACCACACACAAAAATAGACTCAAAATGGATGACAGACCTCAATTGAGGCAGGAATCCATCAAAATCCTTAAGGAGAACACAGGCAGCAACCTCTTCGACCTCAGCCACAGCAACTTCTTCCTAGAAACATCACCAAAGGCAAGGGAAGCAAGGGCAAAAATGCATGAACTCATTTTTTTAAAAAATTTATGTAAACATAAAAATAGTCATAAATTAAAAATATGATGGGGAACCTGGATGGCTCAGTCAGTTAAGTGTCTAGTTCTTGATTTCAGCTCGGGTTATGATCTCAGGGTTGTGAGATCAAGCCCCACATCAATGGTGCTTCACACTCAGCCGGGAGTTGTTCCCTCTCCTCTGCTCTCCCCCGCTCCAATCCCCCACCCCACTCATGAGCGCTCTCTCTCCCTAAGTAAATAAGTAAATGTCATATACAGTTTTTATGAAAATAGATTTTAAAATATTTTACTATCTTCCAAAAAGTAAATCCATTACATATTTTATGGCAAAAACTTTATTTTCAAAACAAAATTAACCTCTGAGAAGAATAGCATTGTGTTATATTATTGCAAATCTCTTGAACGTCTGGCTTAATAGGAGACAGCTGGATTCTCTTATCTCCTTCTGTATTTAATTTATTGTGATATATTTATTTTTTTTAAAAGATTTATTAATTTAATCGAGAGAGCGAGAACATGATTGGGAGGAACAGAAGGAGTGGGGGAAAAAGAATCTCAGGCCGACTCTGTACTGAGCTCAGAGCCTGACTGGTGGTTCGATCTCAGGGACCTGCAATTACCACCTGAACTGAAAACAAGAGTTGGCTGCTCAATTGACTGCACACCCAGGTGCCCCCTGTTGTGACATATTTATTAAGAAAATCTAGTTTCACACATATTCATATTTTAAATAAGGAGGAATATTTCATAGCTTTTTTCAAGTGGTAGTTTCTTAAAAATGAGTTGCAGTTTGCAATATGGAACCCTATAAATCTTTTTCTACTGTCACATTGCATCTTAAATGGATCTATAATCCATGCATGTAATACCAAACATTGGCTAAGATATGAAGCAGTAAGATCTAGTAAGCATTGCTGGTGGGAGAAAAAAGTGATACACACACAATGGAAACAATTTGACATTATCTTTTAAAGCTGAACAGGTATAGATATTTTTTTAAGATTTTTATTTATTTATTTGGCACAGAGAGAGAGCACAAGCAGGGGAAGCATCTGGCAGAGGCAAAGGGAAAGGGAGAAGCAGGCTCCCCACTGAGCAAGGAGCCCAATGCAGGACTCCATCCCAGGACCTGAGTGGAAGGCAGACGCTTAACCCACTGAGCCACCCAGGCGTCCTAAGGTATAGATCTTTTTAAAATGTCCACATCTATGCCCAAACAGACAGGTATGAAAATATTCATAGCAGTATTGTTTGTAATACCAAGATACTGGAAACCTTCCAAATGCTCATCAGGGAATAATGTACAAATTAATTATAATAAAATCACACATAGAATATAATTTATAGAATATAATATAATTAATTATAATTTAATTTAATTTATATATAGAATATAATATAATTTATAGAATAGAATATAATTATACAGCACTGACCAAGACTAAACAAAAGCTACATTCAACAACATATGAGGCACCTGGGTGGCTCAGTCAGTTGGGGGTCTGCCTTCTGCTCAGGTCATGATCCCAGGGTCCTGGGAAGGAGTCCTGCTTTGGGCTCCCTACTCAGCGGGGAGCCTGCTTCCCCCTCTCCCTATGCTGCTCCCCTTGCTTGTGCTCTCTCTCTGTCAAATACATAAATAAAATATTTAAAAAAATATGAATTTTAGAAAAGTACTGTTGCTCAAGAACATACATGTTATAAACGAGGCTTAAAAACAGGGAAAACTAGATAAAATATTGCTTAGGGATCTATACATATGTGACAACTGATAATTACAGCAATTATGTAATGTAAATGATGGGGAAAAATTAAAAACCGTGAGTACTTCTGAGGGTTGGAGAGGGAATTGGAGAAGAGAACATAGTATCTTCAACAAAAGGTAATATTTTATTTCTCAAATTGGTATGTTTTATTATTAATTGTTATTATAATTCATAACATATACAACCTGCATGTGTATTATGCACATTATCTATATATGTGTTATAGGATTTTTAATAGGATCTCCGAAGATTTTTGAATAGAAGACTTTCCATCTTCTTCATAGTCTGCTGAGATTTCATATGGTCACACTTATTTGAAGTGAGAGATAACATAAAACAGTATCGTATAAAATTTTCCTGATAGTATCATCAGAGAAAAATCCGTATTTGAGCCATGTAGATAATTTCTTTCAAAAATCAACATAATATGCACAAATGTAAATATACATTACACAGTGTCTTATGAATCTTAACATAGTTGAAACTGAATCATTGAACCCGACAGATATTCTTTCCATTCTTCCATTAATTTCTATTCTAAGCAAACACAAGAAGTGCCTTACATGAAATATGCCCAGAAATTGCACCACAAACATCCATTCTTGTGAAACAAATGAAAATCAGAAGCAAACCAAATAAAATTTCTCATTCTACTCATACTTCTCTCATTTTGGCTTCTGGGTGGTTCTTTTTAGACCCACACAGATTCATTTAAGCTCTGCTGATGCAATACAGCATTTATTTTCATGACTTTCCCATCAAATTTAACAATCAGGCAGTAACAAGAGACTATATATTTTCATGGCATTCTTTCAGGAAATTGGAATATAATAACTTTGAATTCTGACCTTATTTTCAAGGTCAGATATACAGTTCATGAAAACAGTGTATTTATGGTTCTGTGATAGAATATTTGATGTTATGCAGAAAAAATTCTCCATAGGATTTTATAAGGAACTGTCACAGATGTATTTATTTAATGACATCCATTGCTGGGTATGGAAAGATGTCAAGAAGACTATTATTTGATACTCAGCCTCAGTGGAATGGTCACAATTACTAGATGAGCAACCTTAGTGATGTTCTTTTCTTTCTTTTTCTGATTATTATCTAGCCCTTAATTTTAGTTTTTATTGGTTTTGATGTCTTTCAGGCTAAAGACAGCTTTGTAAAAGTATTAATGCACTCTATCCTCATTATAAAGGTGCCTTTAGGAGTCATACATTTTGATTGTAATAAGTAGGCTGTGTTATGTTAAGGATAATTACCATTGACAAATTAACATATTTAGAAGCCAATAAAGAACCAGTGGTTTTATATAATTACAAATGCTCTCAAAGAAAAAGAATATGTGATCTTCAACTGATAGTACAACTTTTATTTCTGGAGTCTGAGTAATAAAATAAAACCAAAAGAAGTATAAATTATAATGTATTGGGGTTCTTGTCATTTTAAAAGACTTCCTTTTTTTGTATGCCATCAATAGAATAAACCTACTATATATAATAAATCTGTTACTGCTTTTGATGTTTTTTGCTATTAAAACAAAGAAGGTATATGTAAAATATCAATTTCATATCAAAACACCATAATTGAAACACTGCCTCAAGAAGAAGAAGATTTTTTCAAGTATAATTAACATATAGTGTTATATTATTTCCAAATGTACAATATAGTGATTCAACAATTCTTTTTTTTTTATTAACATATAATGTATTATTTGCCCCGGGGGTACAGGTTTGTGAATCATCAGGCTTACCCATTTCACAGCACTCACCATAGCACAAACCCTCTTCAGTGTCCATAACCCAGCCACCCTATCCCTCCCCCCCAACCCCCAGTAACCCTTAGTTTGATTCAACAATTCTATACATTTCTCAGTGTTCATCAAGATAAGTGTACTTTTAATCCCCTTTTTATCTATTTTGTCCACCTCCCTAGCTGCCTCCCCTCTGGCAACCACCAACTTCTCTGTATTTGAGAATCTTTTTTGGGGGGGAGGGGTCCCATTTTTTCTTTGTTTGCTCATTTGTTTCTCAAATTCTACCTATGAGTGAAACCATATGGTATTTGTCTTCATGCGACTGACATTTGATTTTAGCATTATACCCTCTGGGTCCATCCATGTTGTTGCAAATGACAAGATTTCTTCCTTTTTATGCCTGAGTAATATTCCTCTGATATATTTTATATATAGATATATAATAGACATATATATTATCCTTCTTTATCCATTCATTTATCAATCGACACTTGAGTTATAATGCTGCAGTAAACAGAGAGATGCATGTATCTTTTCAAATTAGTGTTTTCATTTTCTTTGGGTAAATGCCCAGTAATGAAATTACTGGATGATATAGTAAAGAAGAATACTGTTCCTAATTATAAGATATTCACATTTTATTTTATCTTCATGTATATAAATAGTAATACTAAGTGATGAATTGCCTTTATGTTCTCCATACTCAAAGTCGTCATCCAAATATATAAAATGTCTCTAATACTAATACTACTGCAAGTGGGGAGGGAGAAGGAGAGAATCTTAAGCAGGCTCCTTGCCCAGTGTGGAGCCTGACATGGGGTTCGATCTCAGGATCAGCTCTGAGATCATGACCTGAGCTGAAATCAAAAGTTGGACACTTAAGCAACTGAGCCATATGGGTGCCCCCTAATAATAATTTTTAAGAGTTATTAAATTTGTGGCCCTTTTGGACTTAATACTCATAGGCCATAACCTAGAAAACTAGAGAGTCTCTTGAAGTCAGGGATGCCCAACTATATATATAATTCTGGTTCAAAAAGAAAAGTTATTATAAAAATAACCTATCCACATATATTACAGTTACCTCAATTAAGGAAAGTTCAAAAATATAACCACACTTAAATGCTAAAAATCCTAAAATGGTAGAGAATGATGTATCTTCTTTTTATTAGTACAACCAGTAATCTCAGTACTTTCAAATTAGGGATGCTTGAAGTATGTTCCTCGGTTCTTCCATGATATCTGTACAGTTCTTCCTAAAAACTGATTTGTAATCCCTAAGCCTGTTGAAATGCTGGATTAAACCCAGGCACTAGTATTCACCAGTCATATAGATGACAATTTGGAATTTAGACTGCAGAAGTTATATCCCAAAGTTACATAAACTAAAATGAAGTTGAAGAAGGCTGGAGATATCAGGGTTGGAGAAAAAAAATGACCCATCACCAGAAGTTTTAAACTTAATGCCTGTTATAATTATTCTGTTCTAAATTTAAGTAAAATAGTTGATATCTTCCTCACTGGTACCTCAAAAATGTTATCCAAATAATACATGTTCATTTACTAAAAAATATGCACACAATTAAAAATGAACCATTTCATTGTACACTTTTCTAATTGGCATTCCTAATTTGAATAAAATAAGAGGGTAGTGCATATAATGCCAAGTATAAAAGTTTTATCTGAGCTCAAATGAAAAAAAAATGTTTTAGAATAAAGACAATAGGAAGATATTTTCCTGGATTTCTAGCTTCTTAATTATAACCTTTATTCCTCACTTGTCAGGTGACAGAAAGACAACCATAAACTTTGATTTTCCTGCAAGTACATAATAGGGCACAAAAGTGATATAAAGCTTAAGAAGGAACCCTCATCTGTGGCTTGAAATAATTCTTACTGGCCAAGGCGACAAGCTTAACATCAGGCATGCAGGCCCAATGCATTCAGAAAATCATTTTCAAAGTAGCTGAAACTTACCCCTGAATAAATCTGTGGAGGCTTGATCTCTGTGGGATAATACTCTCTGAGAGGCACAATAAGAAAGGCTGGAAATAAGGAGCATGGCATAGGGAGGGAAAAACAAAACAAAACAAAAACATGTCTGGTTCCTCTCTAATTTTTTCTTAATTTTTAAGTTCTACTTAAAAAAAGAAATTATAATTTTAAATAATGTCAAAAAAGTACCTGTTTTGTTAGAAATTTCCTGAATTGGAGGACTTTTATGATGCTGTTTCATCTACCCATTTTTGTGAAACTTCTGAAACAGCATAGACTCAGAAGAGCCAAGTGCATCCTGTGAAAAAGTAAATAAGGTACATTCCAATTTTACGGTATATAATTACGAATAAAAGAGTAAAATTACAGGACAAATAGCCAGGATCTAAAAGCCTTGTAAGAAAAGTCATGACAATTACTAAAAATTAAAAAAAAAAAAAGAACAAAACAAAGCTGGATCTGCTTGTCTTTTACATACAAACTAATCAAATTCATCTGATAATTTACCGCACCGCAGTAAGTTTTTCTGGAGGAGTATATATAAAATTTGGTAAAGAAAAAAAAAATCTTTATTCCAAGACACACCTAAAATAGTTTAATACATCAGTAGAACACATTTTCCATTGTACTGACTATATTTCCCTTAAGATAATGAACATTTTTGTAGCTTAAATCCAAAGGCTGGGCTGAGATCCAGGATGGGAGGATATAGGAAGGCAAGATGTAGGACAAATGTCTTTGTAGGTTAGTATCGTGCCAAAATCCTACAGACCTGTCTCATGGGTTTTTAGTGCATCAGAGCCAGTTCTCCTGAAGCTGACAGAAATATCTATATCTAATTGTTGTATAATTGTAGAGGAATAATATCACCCTGCTTTGATTTAGCAAATGGAATTTTTTCCAGCAAACTCTGTATCAAGGTTCACTTGAAACAGCTGTGCAGCTCTTGCATGAACCAAACAAAGGCAGACCTTTAAAGGATAGACAAAATTCCATGCTTTTCTAAGCTGCTTTGAAACAGAAGAGAAGTACTTTCTTTCCGATATGAATAATGTGGTGTCCTCACAAGGTCATTTTGAGTAGAACCAAAAATCAAGTTACTGAGGGGTTTTTCCACTCTTTTTTAATGATAATCAGAAGCTATGACCAAAACTGAGCAGAAAACAATGGCATCTCCAGTATTGAGACCACATTCCCTCTGTCCACGGTGCCTCTTGTATTCCCCATTTATAAAGCCATCGGTTGTACAACACAGACCCTGCAGAGAGGAACCCTTAGTAAATATGTGTTGAATTATTCTTGGACTTCTTTTTTTCTTAAACACATTTGCTGAACTGATCTTTAACATAAGTAAGAATTATTTTTTAACTACCTTTTAAATTTTTAAATGGTATTGAATGACTCCTGATATGAGCAATGGGAAAAATTAGCACTCATATTCCCTACCTAATGTCTCCAAACTTCTTGATTTTTAATTATATTTTTAGTATTAAAATTATGTCTTGATTAAGTAAGAACTCAGACAACAAGTTGCACATTTCTCAGGCTTACAAAAATGATCTAATGGAGCCCTTAATCTCAAAAAGGCTCATGTGGAAAAGAACAAGAAGATACAGCCTAAGATGGCAAGGATTAGATGGGGTAATACAGGGCTGGTCGGCTTGGAGAATAGATGCCTCACCAAGAGACACAAAATGGTGCACTACAATGCAAGTAGGACTGTGTAATTCTAAGTGTTAATATAAAGTGAGAATATGTCAATGTTAACCTATACTCTTTTTGAGGACTTACCTCCCAACTTTGCGATTTCCATCCTTTCTATAAATCTTTTAATAAAGATTTATTTATAAATCTATAAAATAATTTATAAACCTTTATAAATTTATTTATAAATTTTCCTATAAAGAAAATTTTATAGGGTTCCCCAGGTGGCTCAGTCGATTAAGTGTCCAACTCTTGATTTTGGCTCAGATCACGATCTCAGGTTTGTGAGATCGAGCCCCACGTCAGGCTCTGTGCTGGGCAGAAGAACCTGCTTAGGATTCTCTCTCCCTCTCCATCTCTTCCTCCCCACTTCTCCCTCTCAGAGAAGAAGGAGAAGGAGATGTAAAAGGAGGGGAAGAGGAAGAAGAAGGAGGAGAAAAAGGAGAAGGAGGAGGAGGAGGGAAAAGAGAAAAGGAAGGAAGGAAGGAAGGAAGGAAGGAAGGAAGGAAGGAAGGATGGAAGGAAGGAAGGAAAGGTTATAAAGAATTTGGAAACTCATAGGGCAGGGTTCAACTGAAGACTGTATTTTGAGTCAGTCCTATCTACAGATGTAGAATTTATCTCTCTGCATGTCTGCTTGCGTGGGATCTTTGGCCAGAAGGATACCTGTAGGAAGGAATTTCTCTATGTAGCTGGGATACAGGGAATTAGCACATACGATGTGGTAGATGATTTTTTCACTTCTGTATAAAACAGAGAACCCTCTAGGATTTAATGTGTCAGTGAAAGCATCAGAAGCACAGAAGCGGTGAGCCTGGGGAGAAAGAATGCCCACTGAAAGGCAGCAGTGCTCTTCTGTTGAACATCAGTAGTTTCTGTTAAAAGTGACCTTGTTCAGAAGAATGTGTGAGAGTACTCAGACATGGAAAACTTCTTCTAGTGGCCAAAGTCCTAGAGTTTAGCTGGTTAGGAGGATGAGCTAAGAAGAAAATAGTCTAAAGGTAAATGTAACCTCATTCGTAACTGAAGGCTAGTGGTAACTGGGGAAATTCAAGTTACTTGAGAGAGATTCAGGTAAAACTTTATTTCTTTCATCAATTTACCCAGGGACTTAATTACGTGGCTAAAAAATGAGGTTGCCTAAAATGATATTTGAATACCAAAGGGAGTACAAGTGGTCTCACTTCACTAACTCCAGGGAGCTGCCAGGAGAATGCTTTCCAGAAATAAATATGTATGGAAGTATCAGCCAAAGAATCGATAAAGTACCTTGAAAATTAATTTTTACTGTTTTTATTATAGGGTGTATAATAAATAACCTTCATAATGCCTTCAATTGGTGGATCTAGATTTTGCAGTTAAAAGGATTTTTATCTCTTATCTCTCTTCAAATTCAGACTTTAGCTACAATAGGTATCGTGTTTTCATAGTACACCCTTCTTTTGGTATTTTATTAAGACAGACTTCAGAGCCATAAAAAATATACAAATTAGGATGATCTGAAAGGTTTTTATTTTACTGAAAAGATGTTTTTCTGAGTAATAAGAAAGTTAATATACTTCGGGAATTCGGATTATCATTTATGTACAGAGGGGGGACTTAATGCAAATTATGATGCAGTATATTCCTCATCAAAAATACAAAACCGGGGTGCTTGGTTGGCTCAGTCAGTAGGCCATGTGACTCTTGATCTCAGGGTTGGGAGTTCAAGCCCCACATTGGGTATAGAGATTACTTAAAAATAAAATCTTAAAAAAATAATAAAATAGGGGCACCTGGGTGGCTCAGTTGGTTAAGAGTCTGCCTTTGACTCAGGTCATGATCCCTGAGTCCTGGGATGGAGTTGAGGATCCATCTGGCTGCCTGCTCAGCAGGGAGTCTGCTTTCCCTCTCCCTCTGCCCCTTCATGCTCTCTCTCTCTCAAATAAATAAATGAAATGTTTAAAAATAAATAAAAAATAGGATGCCTGGGTGGTTCAGTGGGTTAAGCCTCTGTCTTCAGCTCAGGTCATGATCTCAGGGTCCTGGGATCGAGTCCCACATTGGGGTCTCTGCTCCACAGGGAGCCTGCTTCCTCCTCTCTCTGCCTGCCTCTCTGCCTACTTGATCTCTCTCTCTCTCTCTCTCTCTCTCTCTCTCTCTCTGTCAAATAAATAAATAAAATCTTCAAAAATAAATAAAAAATAAAATAAAATAAAATCTTTTAAAAAAAAATACAACACCCAGTTGTCATCCACAAAACTGGAGCCGTACCCTGAGTGGCATTAGCCAGTTTTGTCCTTCACACTGAGGGACTAAGGGATAGACACGGAATTATCCAAGGCCACATTTCGGAGCATCCTGACATTTGAACATCTCTTTGATAGCTTGACTGTAAGAGCAGATCTTTAAAACAGCTCAGGTAGTACTATCAATTCAAATATACTCTCCTCTACGTTTTTACCACCTACAATGCGAAAGCTCCTTTTAACAACTCCTCCCACAGGCTGCAGGGACCAAAGGAGGTAGCATGCAACCTGAAGAAACCATTCACAGGAGAACCATTCAGCTTTGATAGCTACAAGGTATTGACTTTACAGTTGTACCCAAAGGGTGCTGCTTGAGGAAAAGTATGAGAACATATAAGATATATGTCATTTTTACTCACTCATTCACTTATAGTCAGGGAAAGGGTGTACTAAGAAATAAATGGAATCTATGAAGGCTTAAAAAGAGAGGAATAAAGATATATAAACACTTATTGCGAAGGGGAGAGATCTCTTTTGTGTTAAAGAGGTGGTCAAATTGTTAGACACATTATGTTTGTGATGCAAGATAGAAGAGGCACAACAAAAAAGCTTCCACACCTCTGGTGTTGAATATTCATTAATGTATCCTCTCCTGTCTGTTTGTTTTTTTTGTCATGAAAAGAACTTCAAATGTATTTTCCTTATAGAGATGGCTATCTCAAAACACCTTCTGGGAATCAAAAGAAATTTTTTAATACAAAAAATAAAAATCACTGGGCAAGTATTGTGTTGTTTTGGTACACCTGACAAAAATATTGTAATGCTTTCAAGTGGCGAAGTTATAAAGACAAAATGGTCTCATGAAGTAAAAAGCCAATGAAGATCAATAGAATTTGTCTTTAGGAAAAATAAATCACATGTAAAACCTCCCTTTTCCTACTGTCCCTTGAGGATTATTTTTATAAGAGCATTTCACTGAATTTAAACAAGAGGATTTGTGCAAATAGGCGATGACATTGTTTAACAACTGTCTCTACACTCATAGAAGAGCAATTCACAGTTTTTAAAATAACTGTTTTTTAAAGATTTATTTATTTATTTGAGAGAGAGAGAGCAAGTGAGTGGGGAAGTTGCAGAGGGAGTAAGAAAATCCTGAAGCAGACTCCCACTGAGCGTGGAGCCTGACACCGGACTCCATCCCAGGACCCTGAGATCATGACCTGAGCTGAAATCAAGAGTCAGCCACTTAACTGTCTGAGTCATTCAGGCACCCCTTGAAATAACTTTAATATTGTGGAGGGAATTAAGAGAAAACTTATATTGCTGGCATAATAAAGGATTGGGAGAAGTTTTGAAGGGAGAGCCTTTTTTTTTTAATGAGTGGATGAATATGGCCTAGTAACATAATCAGAGCTATTAAATATGCATTGCTACTGAAAACGTGGTCAGTAAGATCCTGGATGAGCAGTGGGGGGGGAGGAGATAAAACATATTTATGTATTTATTTATTTTACAGAGAGAGAGAGATCACAAGTAGGCAGAGAGGCAGGTAGAGACAGAGGAAGAAGCAGGCTCCCCACTGAGCAGGGAGCCTGATGTGGGACTTGATCCCAGGACTCTGAGATCATGACCTGAGCTGAAGGCAGAGGCTTAACCCACTGAGCCACCCAGGCACCCCTAAAATATATTTAAAAGAAACTGAGCACTGGGTGGAAATGGCATTCTGTCATACAAGGAGATAATTTTTCACTGGTTTCAGTTCATCTGTCAAAATGGTCCTGCAAATAAGATTTTATTTATTTATTTATTTAATTTTATTTTTATTCTTTGCCCAAGGGGTACAGGTCTGTGAATCATCAGGCTTACATCTTTCACAGCATTCACCAAAGCACAAACCCTCCCCAATGTCCATAACCCATCCACCCTATCCCTACCCTCCCACCCCCCAGTAACCCTCAGTTGCAAATGAGGTTTTAATCAGAGGTGTACCTCTTTCCAGATACAGAAATACCATGTGCTATGCAATATAGATCATCATCATCATCACTGTCTTCTTCATCCGCCTCCTCCTCATCCTAATAACTACCACTTATTAATTTTAAAATGGGCTAGCACCATATTAAAGAGCTATAATATGTTGTTTCAGTTCATCTTCACACCATTATGCCAAGACCATCATCTTCAAAATTCCTTTTCCTTAATTTCCTCCAAAGATAATACTATTGGTCACTGAGGTAACATGGCAAAATTATGGACTGACTGAACATGACAGATGGGCATCCTGAGTCTCACAACCAGGTAAAATCTGACTAAACAGTGGCAGTTCAATATATTTCAAGTTAGCCAAATAAGACATGGCCCCAAGATTTATATTTAGAGTTTTTATATAGTTAGGTAATATTCCCAAGACCAGAATGCCTGTATATATTGATGACTTCCATTGCTTTAGCTTGAGAACATTATTTATATTTTCAGGTTTAAAACATATTGTTTACACAATGAATAGGGAAAACAAAACCTATCCCTGATTCTGTAGGCAGAACCTATATGACTAGAAATATACTATGTTCCCTTGGTGTAGTATGTTCACATGACTACTGAGCTATTGAAATGAGGCCAGCCTAAACTGAGATGCCCAGCAAGTGTACAACGCACACCAGATTTTGAAAATGTACTATAAAAATAAGGTAAATATCTCATTAATAATATTATATTGATGATGTATTGAATGATAAAATTTGAGGTATACAAGTTTAAATAAAATATATTAAAATTCATCTCATCTGTTCCTGTTTACTTTTTAATGCAGCCAATGGAATATTTAAAGTTATATCATTCACAGTTATGGCTTGCATTCAATTTCTCTTGGTTGGAGCTGTATAAACAGATTTAGGTTTCTGAAATAAAAAGGATGCCAGTGAACTGGGACTAATGAAACATCCTGACAGTCCTGGGGACTGTGTTAGGATGAGACTGCCTGGTTCTGATGATAACACAAAACATGACATATGAAGTCAGAAGTAGTAAGTCCTATTTAGGAGCATATACATAGTCTTTATACAGTCTGTACAATTTTTAGGTGGTATCACCAGCCGCAGTTACCTCTGGTCTTCATTCATGATTCCTTGTACATCACAGATTATCCCCAAACCAGGCACTTCACACACACATCTTGATCAGGAAAGAGTGCCAAGGTGAAAAACTACAGATACAAAATAGAACGTAGAAATATATCTATGTTTGTGGTTATATACACATATAATTTATTAACTCTGTGTTTGTTTATTAAATATATAATGAAATGTAAAATATGTTACACAAACATATATATTTGTTTCAATACTTATCTATTTATATGTTTTTCTTAAGACAGGCCCTGGTTATAAGAAATTTGTGTACCTTATGAAAGAGCTTAAATTTTATCATGTCAACAAGAAGGAAAACGTTGAAAGACTTAAAACACAGTGGTGGCATGGTCAGACTTCTATTTTGTAAAGATCACCATTGCAGAATATTGATGTCTAGGTTTATGGTTCTTTGCGAAGACAGTATTTTGCACTGGGGACCTTAAAGCAGGTAAACACTAGATCAGAAGAGAAACATGTTCCTTACTCATACTTGGGTAGGTTTTCTCTAGTTTCTAATGTGAAATTGGGACTGTGGTATGTGGAATCACCTAATACTCTTTATATTCACACAGTGTGACTCACGCAGTCTGACAAAACGGCCCTTCGTGTTCTTTCCCGGTTCCTGTATCGGTTAAGGTGAGCGCTCGGTCTCTCCATTGTTCCCTTCTCTCATACTCCCAGCACAGATTAGACATCAACTCTCTACTCTGTTCTCATCTGTTCTTGCACAGAAGTCTTCCGTTTTTCAATGTGCTTATAATTGCTGGCTGCAGAGTAGAGGTCAAAACTCGAGTGCAGAGGTAGATAATGCGGATTTTAAGATTCACTTTAGCCTGTGTGGGTTTTTAGAAGTTACATAACCTCTCTGTAGCTGAGTTTCTAACATCTGAAAAATGAGGTTAAAAAGAGTACCAGGAAGTGCAAGTCAAAACCACAGTGAGATATCACCTCACACCAATTAGGCTGGCTACTATTAAAAAATAAGTAAATAAAAAGAAAAAGTGTTGACGAGGATGGGGTGAAATTGAAGCCTTGTGCACTGTTGGTGGGAATGTAAAACAGTACAGCCACTATGGAAAATGATATGAGAGTTCCTAAAAAAAAATTAAAAATTAAATTACCATATGATCCAGCAAATCACTCCTGGGTATATATCCAAGGTAATGAAAAGCAGAATCTTGAAGAGATACTTGCCCACCCATATTTATTATAGCACTATCTACAGTAGCCAAGAGGTGGAAGCAACCAGAATGTTCATCAACCGATAATAAACAAAATGTGGTGCATACATATGTGTGTGTGTATGTGTGTGTGTGTGTATGCTATGGAATATTATTCAGCTTTAAATTCAGAAACATGGTACAGCATGGATGAATCTTTTATTTTATTTATTTATTATTTGACAGAGTGAGAGAGATGAGACAGATCACAAGTAGGCAGAGAGGCAGGCAGAGAGAGGCAGGCTAAGCAGGGAGCCTGATGTGGGGCTCCATCCCAGGACCCTGAGATCATGGCCTGAGCCGAAGGCAGAGGCTTTAACCCACTGAGCCACCCAGGCGCCCCACAACATGGATGAATCTTGAGAACATTATGCTAAGTGAAATAAGCCAGCCACAAAAAGACAAATACACAAATACTATATGATTCCACCTGTATGAGGTATCTAGAGAAACCAAATTCATAGAAATAGTAAGTAGAATGGTGTTTTCCAGGGGCTGAAGGAAGGAAAAAGTGAGGAGTTATTGTTCATAGGTATAGAATTTCAGTTTGGCAAGTTGAGGACGTTTTAGAGAACAGTATGAATATTATCAACACAGCTAAATGGCTAGATGGTAAATATTATGTTACATGGCTTTTACCACAATGAAAAAATAATTTTAAAAAATGGTATCCAAGGGCACCTTGGTGATGCAGTCAGTTAAGCGTCCGACTCTCGGTTTCAGCTCTGGTCCTGATCTCAGGTGGTGAGATGGAGCCCTGTGTGGGGCTCTGCGCCGAGAGTGGAGTCTGCTTGAGATTCTGTCTCCTGTCCCTCCGACATGTGCTCTCTATCTCTCTATCTAAAAGAAATAAATAAATCTTCAAAAAAAATAGTATCCAGCTCATGAGGCTAATATAAACATCAAATAATGTATGTAAAGTCCTATGTGAAAGAACCATGCCTGAACATTACAAGTATTTAATAATTGTCAACTATTATTACTACTTAAGAACTGAATTTCTCTATTGTCAGTGCTGTGGCTGGCTGATGACTATTGGGCAATGGATGAATTTTATGTAAATTTGCTTTTATAACCAAAGAGTGCTTCCAGGTTTACTCTATCCATGAAGTACACCCTAGTAAGCGTAATTTGTGGCTTAATTCCACAACTAGGGACTTCTTGTGGCTCTCCCATACTTGAATTTTTGCTGTAGAACCCTTTCATTTCTTTTATATATAGGCTATAGAAAACCTTCTAAACTATATAGAAATAGAACTCATAATACATATTTACTGTGGATTGTTTTTCAAAATCAACAGTTCAGAATGGGACTTAAATAGACAACTTCTATAAAATTATCTGAATATTATTATTTATGCCAGTTTGTGGACAAGGGTTGTTTTATTTTATTTTAATCTCCACTGGGACATTTTATTCTTGACCACCTTCTGTTTCTTCACTTGCAATTTATTTTTAAAAAAAGGATAAAATCAAGGGTAAGGTGTTTTGCATGTTTATCTAGATTTAAGAAAAAATTGTAACCATCAAACATAGCTATGATTTCTATCACGATCTACTATTTTTATACATAATGGCAGAATTTGTAGTTTTGTCTTGTTTGCAAGCTTACTAAGATTGCTTTATGCATATGATTGAGAATTGCTTTGCAATCCATTCCTGTGTTACCATTTCCATAAAAGTATGTACTAGCCTGCTGTCACCCTCCAGCCTGTTGCCACAAAATATATACATTGCTCTGAGACATTAATCTCCATCTTCAATGGTATAATGGGATATAGATGAGTAATCTAAATTTTTAAGGTGAAAAAGCGAGTAAAAACTATTCCACAAAATGTCACAACATGCTATATACCTGAAAAAGAACTCTTATGGAACCCCCTTCATCATTGTAGCAGCTGTGATGGTAATCACTTTTAAATGATGTGTTCCACTGAAAGGAGTTGATCACATACTTTATGCAAAGTTAGAGTACCCAAATATATCTCCTTGTCTTGTTTTGTCATCAGATGAATGAAAGCTTATCTGCTGCTCTTTATAAAATCTAAAAAAATCCTATACACCTCATCAATGTAAAACAGTCTCTACCCTTGTAGCCTAGCCCTGAATTACTACACTGTGATCCATCTGTTTGATGTGTTCCTTCAGAGTAAGAGACTCGGGGCGCCTGGGCGGCTCAGTTAGGTTAAGCGTCTGAGTCTTGATTTTGGCTCAGGTCATGATCTTGGGGACCTGAGATGGAGCCAAACTATCAAGCTCCGTGCTCAGCATAGCCTAGTTGTCCCTCTCCCTGTGCCCCTCCCCCTGCTCATTCTCTCTCTCTCTCTCAAATAAATAAAATCTTAAAAAAAAAAAGAGTAACAAGCTAAAATACATGTAAATGACATACGTATAGTTTTAAAATACATGTATATATAGTAATTCTAAAAATTCCTCACTAGTGATGGCAGTATTTTATTGTTAAAAATGTGAATCAATGTGAGAATGTGGTGTTCTTTTTTCCTCTACAAATACTTCTGGAAAACTACTAAATTTTCTCTGTCTCTTTATCAGTAAATTGGAATGAGTTAAATTATTTCTGTTGGGTTGAGGACACTACTGTTCTGTCACTTTGAAAAATATAATGGGGCAATAGAGGTGGCGTGTCTGTTAAATAGGTAGTCTACAGACTGGACTGTATAATTTTAACAGAGCATGTTCCTGATGCATACATAGGATCATAAATTTCTGCTGAAAGTGTTCACACACTTAACCATGAATACAGGATCCACCCTAATAAAAATGTCCACACCTTGGCCTAGAGAAAATTAAGTTGTGTTTGCTCCTAACTTTAGCTCTTCCTATAGTCAAACTTTTTTTGGCCCCAACCACCTAGTTATCATGTGTCTGTCTTTTGCCACATTTGTCTTTAGCCAAAATACCCCCCTCGAGTACCTATCACTTTCCTTTTTGTTATCCACCATAGCCTCTTTAGATGGAATCCAGAATGGTCACCAATGTCTCTCATCTTCCATCTCTGTGATTTGGATTCTGATTTAAATTTGCTTTCTATTCACTTCTGACCTCCAACTCTCCATTGGTAGATACCAGTGGGAAAATCCATGTAAGACATCTATCAGTCACAAAACTCTCAACTGTCACCCAGATTGCCTACTAAACCCTACTTACCTGCTTGGCGTACCACAGGTCCCCATGTGCTAAACTGCCTGGCTCTGCTCTTCCTTTGTTGTGCTTCTGAATCTGGATCAGTTATTACAGATCTGTTCCTAGAGGCAGGTTTCCACCCCGGTTTCTGATCATCCCTTCTCCCTATACAGCTATGTTGCTATGAGTTCCCTCCATACCTCATGCTTACACCTGACTGGTGGCATGAACCGTTAGAATAAGACTTTGGGACTGGGCTCTAACATGTTTCATGCACACAGACAGTGGGATTTTGCTAATAAGCATTAATCACATGTATTTATCATATTATACTTCATTATTTTAAAAATAATTTGCAAAACTCATGTTACTAAAGCAATGAGTAGCAAAATTCCCAATAACATGGCTGCTTACTGTTTTTGTTTATATAACTATATAATAAAATTGTCTTGGATATTCTTATTATAAATGAAATCTTTAAATCCTTTATATAGTATGTTTGAGTTTTCAGCAAGGCCTCCATCTAAATAGCCTAATTTATATACAAATTCCATTTTGTCCTCTTTAAAATTATCTGCTTTCTGTCACCCCTAACTTCTCTGAGTATATTTCATTGTTTTCTTATGATGTTAGTTTGCCTATTTTTAGAATCATAAAATAGCTATCATTTATTCAATATAAACTTGGTAATATTATTATCTTATTTCATTACATACCTTTAGGAGATAAGTATTTTAAATGTTATTATATAACATGAAGAAGAAATAAAATTAGAGAAATTTTTTGTCCTAAATTGCCAGGTCAGACTGCAAAGACCGTGCTCTGTCATCTCTCCTGTCTCCTTTTTTTTTTTAATAAAGCTGGGCACTTTATCCTTTTTTATCCTGTTCTACATCTATCACATTTATTCATGGAGTGACAGTTGCTTCAAATCCATTTAAGAGTTTATCGAGTTATTTACATATGAGAGAGCATGCGGGTGGGATTATACTACAAGAGCCAGGCAACAGGAACAGAAAGGCTTTCTTCTTGTGCTTCCCAAAGTATCACCTCTACTGTTGGAACCCCTTTCAATCATCATCACGTTTCTGAACCTTCAGTTGTGCCAATCCCTCCAATATTTATAGAAGGAGGAAATACATAGCTAAAATCAAGAATGTATTCCATTCTTCTTTCTCATGTTTTTATTGTATTAATCTAACTAGGACATACACACTCTGAAAGTCTGTATATACTAATATATGAATTACATACATTATAAACACTAATTATATACGCTAAAATATGTATCACAAATGCACTCTAATTTACACAGTATATACATATAAATGCATATGACAAGTTATATATAATTAGCAGATATAAGTATATATTAACATATATATACATTAAAATGCTTTTTAAAATCCCATTCCAATATTTTTTTAATATTTTATTTATTTATTTATTTGAGAGAGATAGCAAGAGAGAGCAGAACAAAAGGGAGGGACAGAAAGGAAAGCAGGCTCCCTGCTGAGCAGGCAGCCAGACACAGGACTCCATCCCAGGACTCTGGGACCTGAGAGGAAGGCAGATGCTTAACCTAGGGAGTCACCCAGGCGCCCCTCCGTTGCCAGTATTGAATTTGTATGACACTCAGGATAATACTGTCCTCTCCTTTCTCCCACAAACCCGTGCCCTTTGTGTGTATGTGCACGAGTGTGTGTGTGCATGTGCACACACACACATATACCACATACAGCAAGAGCAAGCCAAAATATGTTTTCTCTAAGGATCACCACTTGGTTAATCTGTAGGTGTATTTTCTTTAATGAGCCACATGTTTCTTTCTACTAGAGTCCACATTATTAATGCACATTTGTATATATTAAATGCATCTCATCAGCTAGAGCCTATCAGCTCTAAATAAAGAAAACTCCTTTATAAATGGTTTAAAGAAATATTAAACTTGTTGTCCCAAAAATAGTAGGACACTATTCAGAGAAAAATAACAGCATCTAGAATCTCTACAGTTTAACATCAACAAATCAGATACAGGTAGAATCTACCTCATCCTTATTTTAATTAAACTAGCATCATTTTCACCCGTGAAAGACTAAATGCTTTCTATCTGAGATCAGGAGCCAGGCAACAATATCTGTTCTCACTTATTCTATTTAACATCACAGCCAGTGCAACAAGGCAAGAAAATGAAATAAGATGCAAAATTATTGGAAAGAAAGAATTTAAACAGTCCTTATTTTCAGATGACATGATCATGTACAGAAAACCCAAAGGATCTACAAAAAATTCCTGGAACTAGTAAGTGAATTTAATAAGATGATAGGATATGAAGTCAATATAAAAAGTAATTTATTTCTACATTAGCAATGAACAAATAGAAGATGAAGTATTAAAACATCCACATTTATAACATCAAAAATACTTATGAATATATTTAATAATAGATATGAATGACCTGTTCACTGAAAACTACAGAGCATTGCAAAAAGAAATTAAAGAAGACCTAAATAAATGGTAAGCTACACCATGTTTATGAAAGAGGAGACCCGATATTGTAAAGATAGTAATACTGCTAAGTCAAAAAAGTCAACTACAAAAGATTATATTTTACATGATTCTATTTATGTGAAACTAGAAAAAGTGAGACAATAATGACAGAAAGCACTAAAAAATGCCTATCAGTAGTGGTCTGGGGCCAGGCATGAGGGAAGGAGAACTAGAGCAGGACTAGAGGAAACTTTTAAGAGTAAAGGATGTGATCTATTTCTTGATTGTGGTGGTTGCTATAGGATTCTTCAGTTACCACATTTAAATGGATTTTATTGTAAATATATTTAATACTTTAATTTTAAAATGACAGAATGGGGATACAAATATAAATTAGGGGAACAGGTATGATAGTTATAGGAAAGTTGCATGATTTTTTAATCTAAAAGTTACAGCACTTTGGGTTTTTTTTTCTTTCTCATTTTCTTTTCTTTTTCTTTTTTTTTTTTGAGTGACAAGATTTGAATGGGGAAGGTACACCTTTTTTAAACTCACCCTTATTTGAAAGTTCAGTGTCTCAGAAACTGCTCAGGAATAATAAAGAACATCATCAATGAACATATACTATTTAGGAATAGTAAAGACCATTCAGTGAAATTACAGTGAGAGGTATAAATCATACAAAGATACAAGGAAGTGAAACTGGGATATTGTGATTTATAATAAATATATATTTGGTCTTTGTCCCTGTTTCAAGCACACCGCTCCCTGGAACACTTGGCATTTCCTAAGTGATGAGAGCTACCAAGGTGCCTTTTGTAAGGAGTGACTTTTAGAAAGTGAGAAGGATGGGGTTGGTTGCCAGGGTAACTAAACCTGTAATTAGAGGCTTGAAACTCAGTTCACCTCCCTGACCTCCAAGGAGGGGAAAGAAGCTAGTAGAACCAATCACCAGTGGCCCATGATTGTTAAATAAGTTTCCATAAAAACCCAGAGCGGGGCACCTGGGTGGCTCAGTGGGTTAAAGCCTCTGCTTTCGGCTCAGGTCATGATCTCAGGGTCCTGGGATCGAGGCCCGCATCGGGTTCCCTGCTCAGCGGGGAGCCTGCTTCCCCCTCTCTCTCTCTGCCTGCCTCTCTGCCTCCTTGTGATCTCTTTCCCTCTGTGAAATAAATAAATAAAATCTTTAAAAAAAAAAAAATAAAGCCAGTTGGTCAGAAGTACTGTAGCAGCTTGGGCTTGCTACTGGCACCTGAAGTGGAGGGTGATCTTGTGGGCTGGAGCCCTTAACCCATGGAATCTGGTGCCATCTCAGGGTAGTGTCAGAAGTGAGCTGAATTATAGGACATCCAGAGACTTTCATGGCAATGTGGGGAAAAAATATACCCCCACACATTGGAACTGGTGTCAGAATCTTTAGCAGCCAGGTGTGATTTGTATTTGAAGTTGCAAAATAGTGTTTTCTCACTCTGTTATTCCTTTTATATTTCTTATTTTGCATTTTACCATAAAGAACAGTTTTTCATCTTCCTCCACTTAAGTGTGTATGCATATAGTATACTCTCAGTAACACTGTAGATTAATGGATTGTATTTTAATTTAAAATGAATTATAATATCATATTTTTCATGTTGATGCTTTATATAGAGATGTACCCTTATATATAGTTATATATAATATATAAACATAAATATATATTTATACATAAGATTGGTATAGTATATAGATATAAATATTTAGATATAGAAACATTTATTATGTAGTATAAATATATTTTTACATATTATTATTTGATGTATTTTTTTTAATTTTACCCAAACTTCCTACAGTCTGGCTCCTATATACTTTTGAAATTGTCATCATCCTGTCCCTTTCCTGCCTCCCTGCTGACCTCACTTCTTGAGTTCAGTGAAGAAAGAATTCAGAGCCCAACTCTCAAGTAAGCAAGAGTATAATAACAGTTAAAGAGAAAGTACACTATCAAGATAGGAGAGGGCAGGCCTAGAGGTTGCAACTGCACAGGGAATCAGGGTTCTCTTGTTTTTTTAATCCCTAAATGGGTTATGAGTCATAGTTAGGTGGGTCTCTGACTGAGGTTACTTTCAGCCACTTCAGGGACTCCTTCCAATGGGTCAGAAGCGGGAGGGCGCCTGGGTGGCTCAGTGGGTTGAAGCCTCTGCCTTTGGCTCAGGTCATGATCCCAGGGTCCTGGGATCGAGGCCCACATCGGGCTCTCTGCTCGGCGGGGAGCCTGCTTCCTCCTCTCTCCTCTCTCTCTGCCTGCCTCTCTGCCTACTTGTAATCTCTCTCTCTGTGTCAAATGAATAAATAAAATCTTTAAAAAAAAAAAAAAAAAAGAAGCGGGACTTTATGGCCCTATGTGGTCCTCTTAGGAAGCGTCACTGCAGGGGAAGGAGGGGGTCAGAACCTCAATGTTATAATGAAGGTATAGGTTACTGTGGCAGCAGTTAGAGGGAAGAATGCATGTGTATCCCAGAGGTCTTAATGGGCTGTTTGGAACTTGGTTTCCACCTTTTTATCTGTTGGAAAGCATTTGTTCCCTGCTTATATCTAGCTAACTCCCTCCTCTATCAGAATGTCCCCATTGTTTTTTGAGCCTTATCTTACTTTCTAGAACAAGATCTTTCAGATCCTTCCACTTCCCCTTCTCCAATTCTCGAATCATACTATAAGGGATTAACTTTGATAGTAATAGTATTTAGAAACCAAGATTTGGGTAGTAGGAGTGTCCATTGGTTTGGGGGATGTCATAGGTTCTAGCAAACAGAGCTTAAAACATATACGTATTCAAATCACTAGTTCAACCTGATACCTCAGGTTTCAGCCTAAGACAATCAGATACTTCCTTTCCTTCCCCCCATTCCTCCGTTATGTCCCCCACTTCCCACAATGAAAACCCTGACTCCAAAAAGCAGCAATATATTGACTCATTTGCTAAACCCAATTCTACACACACACACACACACACACACACACACAAATAGTTTTGGAATACTGGATAAAAACAAAGATATTAAGTAAAGTTCAGGATGTTTATCTAATGCTTTCTGTCTGTAGCCTGAGCTTATACTATGAAAGGACATGGAGTACATTATTTTGTTTTGACAAGTAGTTGTGTTATCAATTGGACATACAGTTAGTTTCCTTTTTCCCCCGTTTGTTTTAAATGTATATTTGTGACCAGCCCTGTTGATTATGTTTATTTTTAAACTAAGTAAAACTTTAGGGGTACTTGGGTGGTTCAGTCAGTTAAGCGGCTGCCTTCAGCTCAGGTCATGATCCCAGGAGTCTTGCTTGGGATTCTGCATGGGGCTGGGAGTCTGCTTCTCCCTCTTCCTCTGCCCCTTCCTCCTGCTCGTTCTCTCTCTCTCTCTCTCTCTCTCTCTCTCAAAGAAATAAAATCTTTTAAAAAATAAATAAATAAAATAAAATAAGTAAAACTTTGGCATGCCATGAGAAGACAAAACCATAGAAAATCACTTCTATGTGTACTGTCACTTCCTCACTATCCCTTCCACACACTTCTTACATTTTAGTCCGTAGGTAATGAACTTTCTTGTTTATCCATCTTCTGTTCTTTTTCAAGCCTAAGGAAGTGTACGCACACCCACACACTGGAAATCACTCATCAGCTTATTAATAGCTGCATTGTGTTGTATTGCATAGAAATAAAATAATGCAGTCCATCATTTTTTATGTCTAATCATTTGGGTTATTTCCAGAATTCTGTAGTTGCAAACAATGAAACAATGGATCCTTTCGTATAACTGTGTGGATGTGTTTTGTGTGATGAGATGGCATAAAATACGGTAAATTCCTAGACATAAGATTGGCGGTATCTTAGTCTCCTCAGACTGTTATAACAAAATGCCACAGACTGGGCAGCTTAAACAAAAGTAATTTATTTCTCCCAGGTCTAGAGGCTGGCTAGCCCAAGGTCAAGGTGCTGGGCAAGATAGATTTCATTCTGAGACCTCTCCTCCTAGCTTGAAGGCAGCCACCATCTCACTGTGTGCTCCCATGATCTCTTCCTGCATACATGAGGAGAGTGAGATCTCAAACTCTCTGGGGTCTCTCCTTAGAAAGACACTAATCCCATCGTACTAGGGCCCTACCTGGATGACCTCATTTAATCGTAATTACCTCTTTATAGGCCTTATCTTCAAATACAGTCACACTAGGATTCGGACCAACGTATGAATTTTGGGAGAACATGTTTTTAGTCCATAGCAGATATGTCAAAGGTTATTTTCCCCTGGCCATTGTTTAGGTTTTTACCGTAATTTTTTTCCATCTTTTTTAAAAGTTGTGTATATGGTAAAATGCAAACATTTCAAATATTAGTTCAATAAGTTTTTAAAAGATTGTATACCATTATCCAACACAGAGTATAGACTATTTCTATCATTCTAGAGATTTCGCTCCTGCCCTTTTCTGGGAAATTTAACCTCCTTCAGGGGCAATCACTTTGAGACTTCACTTAACATAGTGTTTTGGATGTGTTTAGATATGTTTAGGGTGTTTGTATACATATTCCATTTCTTTTTATTTAATATAATGTTATTGAAATTCATCCATGTTGCTATGTACATCTAATGCATTCCTTTTCATTCCTTAGTATCATTTCATGGTATGAATATAACACAATTTGTTATTTTCTGATTGATGCATATTTGTGTTGTTTCATTTTCGGCTACTATAAATAAGGCTAGTATAACCACTCTTGCATGAAACTTTGAAAACATATTTTCCTTTCTCTTGGGTAAAATACATAGAAATAGTTATGCAATTGTTGTATTATAGAAATGTGTTTCATTCGCAAGAAATTTCCAGTTTTCAAAAATGGTGTGCCATTTTATGCTCCTTCTAGCTGTGTACAGACTTCTAGCTACGCCATTTTTTGTCATCATTTGCTATTGACAATCTTTAATTTTAGCCACTTCTGTGTATTTTAATTTGTGTTCCCTAATTAATAATGATTAACACCTTTTTTATGTGCCTTTTTGTATATCCTCAAATCTAAAAAGAAAGACACACACACACACACAAAGAAAACCATCTACACAACCCTCCGCCCCCCCTTTTTTTTTTCATCTACACAATTCTAATGCCTTTTAAGGGAGGGTAGTTTTCCTTTTTAATGTTAAGCTGTAAGAGTTCATTATATAGAGATAAATGTGGTGTGTGAATCTTTTCCAGTCTGTGGTTTGTCTATTTTCTTAATGGTGTACTTTAATTAAATTGCTTCCTTTACCTCTGAAAGCTTGGTTTAGATTTTTCCCATGGAGTGATAACATAGTGCAAAGATCTTTTTTTTTTTTTTTTTTTTTAAAGATTTTTTTTTTTTNGATTTTATTTATTTATTTGACACAGAGAGAGAGATTACAAGTAGGCAGAGAGGCAGGCAGAGAGACAGGGAGAGGAGGAAGCAGGCTCCCTGCTGAGCAGAGAGCCCGATGCGGGCCTCGATCCCAGGACGCTGAGATCATGACCTGAGCCGAAAGCAGAGGCTTTAACCCACTGAGCCACCCAGGCGCCCAATAGTGCAAAGATCTTGACAGTTTTCTCAAAAACAAGAAGGGCAGGAGAGGGCAGCCTGAGCATGGATTCACGCCTGATTGATCCTGGAGGTGTGGAATCACTTCCATTCAAGCTACCAGGGCCTTGAAGTAAGTTCTGACCTCCTAGAACTGCCCAAGACCCTCAGCATGACCGAGAAATGCGGATACTTATTTTCACTGTTGAATTACTAAAACTTACTAGTTTTAAAAGCACTGTTTATGAAACTGCAATATTTAGCATTAAGTGCTTATTATAACCATACACTATATATTATCAAAATAAAATAAAATAAAATCGAGGTTTGTTTTTCAGTAAGCTTATTCCTTTCTTATAAATAACCAAAAAGAATAAAGGAATGTTAAATGTGTACAGGTAGTCATTGGGTTTTTGTGAGATTAGCTTTAGCCATAGGAGTGATTTTTTTTTTCTTGAATCACTAAACTTTTTTTTATATATAGTCCTGGCCACAGCTAAATTTGCCCTTTGTGTCCTCCAAGCTGGACTACTGTGAGGAATCCTAATCAAGGGTTTCTTGAAGAGCTTCTCATAAGTTGCCTGAGTTGCAACCTGGGGAGAACACAGCATAGAGCTTGTTTAACTGCCTCTGATTGCTAACAATGTGTGCCCTGAGGGAACAGTGAGGCGGTCTGCCTCTGAATAATGCCTCCAGCTATGTAAACCTCCCAAGGTGCTTCATTTGATATTAATAGCTGAATCAAACTCTTATTTACTGGAAATCCTCTTTCGGTCACTTAAAGATGGAGAATTTAAAACCTTTTTTAAAAAGTCCCTACCATATCTAGGGTTTTTCCATTTTCCCTCTTTTATCCATTTCATGTGAAAGTCAGGGTCAGGTCAGCCCGAAAAGAAAATGTAAGCCAACATGTCTCTGTCTCTGTCTCTGTCTCTCTCTAAACCACAGTGACTGTTAAGTATTTATGTTACTCTTAAGACAAAACAAACATATGCTCTTAGAACAATTCACCTTAAATATCCATCTCTTTGAAGTATATGTATATGACATATATACATACTTATGTATAATAAATATATGCTATCTTATATACATATAAATAGCAAAGATTTAACAGTCAAAATTATAGCCCCAACGGGCAGAAATTAATGGTGTTAGTTATAATACATTTTGGCATAGCTATCCCTCTGAAGCCATTTGATGTCATAGTACACAGACCATAAAGTTAAATATTTATAACCTCTGCCTTTCTTAGCCCTTCCTTGCATGAGGAAAGGATAATTGCAAAAGTAAAGCCACTCCCCAACAACTGCAGTGGCCGAAGGTTCAGTGGCAAGAACCAGTCGAATATGACACTAAAGTCCAAGATGATGGAAGCATTTGAATAAATGGTTCCTGATCCCTCAAATAGTTGCTTTAAATTGTTGTACGAGCCATGTTCTGTCTGCAGCAAAGAATGTAGCTCAAGTTAACAAGGCAGTTTATTAATTCAAATTCACAAGGTTATTAATCTTGTTTTGCTTTTGCAGCAAACAAAACATTCCAGCCCACTGAGAGAGCACTAACTAAATAGTACATCTCTGATACTTTATATTTGTAAAACACATCCACATACAGAATGTTATTTAATATGTTTTGCAATATTTTTTTTCTTTTATAATTGAAGAAAATGAGACTTGGGAAAGTTCCATCGTCCTAAACTTTACAAAGCTAGTAAGTATCAGGTAATTGATTCTAACATGCTTTTTAATCTGTAATTATACTAACTTTATTTAATATAAATGAATTCTATTTATACTACCCATTTAATGATAGCGGTAAACTAGGGTCTTTAATAGTTAAGATATTGGCAAAGGGAAAATAACAGTGGGCTGGGGGTTAAAAGCACTGTCTGTACAATCATCCTGGAAAAGCATGACAAATGGACATAAGTTCCTGGATCCTGTCTGGCAGTTAAAGCCTGTAACTGGAATTTCTAAGACGTGTGTGTTGTTGAAGTATAGTGGATAGCAGCTTCATGGTAGGACTTGACTTTTCAGAGCAAAGTGTGGAGTGGAGAAGACAGTAAGGGGGGCTTCATCAGATGTTTGGGGGCTCATGCTAGGTTGCAACCAAAATTGGTACTGAAAAAAAAAATTTGTAATAGTGGAAAGTTAAGAGAAGATACTCTACATGCTTAGGTTCAAATAGTTGTGAAATAAGAGTGGTTGGAATTTTAGATATTCTGATGTGGTAGAAACATCACACAGATATTTGGTTCTCATTTGTTGACTCTTCGCAAAGGCCAGAAAAACTTATTGATCAAAGTTAAGTTTATTAGATTTACCACAATGAGGGAGAACAGAATCTTGACGGAGTCTTAATAGTCTCAAAATGGGAAATTAAGGCAAGATGTTTGTAGAGTTTTAGGGGACTGAACTGGATGGCTTTAAGGGGATCTTTCTCAACTAGAAATTAGTAAGAATTTGGTAGCATTTAAGACATCATAACTTTTGGTAGGTACATAGAAGCAAGGGTCTTGAAGCAAGTCTCGATCAGAAAGCAGTTAGCCTTGATAAGTAATCCCCTTAGTTGGTTCATACTCTTATCTTCTAGAAGCAGGTATTTCCTGGAGCAAGCAACTAAATTAATTTTGCTTGGTTCCAGCATAATTTAATACAAGGACAGGGAATTATCTTGGGTTCAGTTCCATAGCCTAGAAGAACTGAATTCCAGTGGCACCGTGTGTGACAGTGTGTATGTATGTGTGTGTGTGTGTGTGTGTGTGTGTGAGAGAGAGAGAGAGAGAGAGAGAGAGAGAGAGAGAGAGAAGTCTCCAAGCCTTGGGGAGAGGCTCAAAGAGAGACTTAGAAAAAACTGTAATTTAATTAATGTGGATATATATTTATCATCCTCCTAATTGTTCCTGAGAGTTACTGAGATAGAAAACATAATTCTGATATTCCTTCAGTTTTCTCAGTCCTGTATGCTAAGACTATGATTCATATATCTAAAGTATTTTTTCAGGGGACCCTGGGTGGCTCAGTCTGTTAAGCAGCTGCCTTCGGCTTGGGTCATGATCCCAGGGCTGGGATCAAAGCCCTGCCTCAGGCTCCCTGCTTCTCCCTCTCCCTCTGCCCTTCCCCTGACTCATGCTCTCTCTCCTGCTCTCTCTCTCTCTAATAAATAAAATCTTTAAAGTAATTATTTTTTCATAAATTATGACTTAACAAACATAAGTAAATTAATGCATCTAGTGATCAAATGAAGAAATGGAAATATCTTTCAAACCTGGAAGATTTAGGGAATTTTCAAGTATCAGTTTCCTATTAGTGACTTTCACCTTACAGGTTGACCATAGAACCTCATTCTGCATTAGTAATCATTCATTCTTCCCAAGTACATGGCTTTGGGTTTTAGTGTGCTGCCTACTATACTGGAAGGAAGCCCAGGAAGGAAGCAGGCATGAGTTTGAAGGTATCTGGCCTTAAGGACTCCAGCTAATTAGAGATGAAAGGGTAGCTGGCATCTTAATATTTATAGCCATTACTAACTCTTTGCAAGAAGGGAGAAGAGGTAAGGAGAAGGATGACAGGCAAATTTAACTGCATTTAAAACAGAGCTTCCTGGGCGCTTGGGTGGCTCAGTAGGTTAAAGCCTCTGCTTTCGGCTCAGGTCATGATCTCAGAGTACTGGGATCGAGGTCCGCATTGGGCTCTCTGCTCAACAGGGAGCCTGCTTCCACCTCTCCCTGTCTCTCTGCCTGCCTCTCTGCCTACTTGTAATCTCTCTCTCTGTGTCAAATAAATAAATAAAATCTTTAAAAAATAAATAAATAAATAAAACAGAGCTTCCAGGCACATTACAACAACAACATATTTTGATAGCCTTGCCCATTTCTCTAGATGCCTTTGCTTTTTGCCTAAAATATATGAGGAAATTTATTGGAAAGTGTAAGAAATACTAGCAAAGTACTTTACTGATGACTATGATGATTCAGTATCTCTATCAAATATTCTGATGCTTCTGTGCTATTTGTCTGGGTTTCATATGATTATCCAAAGATCAGAAAAAAATGAATTAATCAAATATCTTAAGCATTATAAAAATTTGTATCCACAGTTACTTCATGTACCCCTAAAATGCATGTCATCATTATTGTCTAACAAAAATAAGCTTTATATACACTTCCAAATTAAGTAATCTAGTAACTGGTAATATACTAATTTTATTCTGAAAATAGAAGCCTGGATTGCATTATTTTTGTATAACTTGCCATGGAATAGTCAACCTAAGAGGGTCCATTCAGAAGCGTTTGTGTTATAATTAAAAAAAAAATATTGAAGTTTTTTTCTAAATTAGAACTGTACAAAGATAGACTATAACTGCTTTGTGAGATAACGACTTTAATTGTTAGTAAAACTGACAAAGAATTTTGTGAATGACTGACTCAGATTCAGCCAAGAAGGAATTTCTACATTGGGAACGTGGGCAGATTAGATGACATTTAAAATTCTTAGAACTTTCTAAAGAAGATTAATATAAAAACTAGCTCAAAACTTTGTTAGATAACTTGGTATGACATCACACTTCAATATACTACAGTTTAGAAAAAAAGAAAGTATATAGATACATGTATATACTACAGTTTCATACCAACAAAGGTGATCTTAAGTTTTCCCTCAGCTTGACCAAACTTTAGAGAGGTTTCTTCCTGCTTTTAGGGCCCTGACCTCCCTTTCCTTAGAGCATTTATGTTAGAAAACTAGCACTTGTCACATCTTCCCCTTTGAGATATAAATTCTTTAAAAGCTCCTGTCAGTTTTACAACCCAGGACTGTCTTCCTCAAGGACCTAGGAGCTATCCCTTTGAAATACTATCATCAAGGAAAATAGTGCCCTATCTCTGTGGGGGGATAGGAGCTTCACTTCAGTAGTAGACTAACTAGAGGAGCCACCTTGGTCCAAGCTATAAAACTCCTTACTATCATGAAGATAGAAGAAGATTTACTTTTCCTTTGGTTAAGGCTAATTTGCAAATACAGATGGCTTAAGATTTCCTCCATCCCAGTTCTTAACTCTGTAGCCCTTTGTTTCTTTTTCTCTAAAAGAAAATAATTAAAAACATAAAGGTTTTTTTTTTCATTAATTCGCTGATTTATTCATTCAACAAATATTTACTTAGAGCTTCTTTGAAGGCACTCTAAAAGGATACAAGATGAGTATAAGAGTTTTCTGAATGAGATCACAGTTAATCAAGAGATATAAATATATAAACAAAAATAATACCGGAAGAAAAATTTTAAAGATAGAAATAAAGTACTCTGAAATATTAAAAGAAGTGAAATGATTTGTACCTGGACGGCGAAGGAGATGGACTATTCATAGGAGGATTTATGGAGGAACAAGTGTTCATGCCAGGCCTCTAATAATGATAAGAAATAGTGGGTTTTGAATCCACAGAGAAGAATACTTTAAGGAAGAAGCTTTCAAAGAGAAGAAGACAGAGCTGTAAGACTCACCTGAAACTTATAAGTGGTGCAGTGCAATCAAAACAAGGTTTCTTTAGGGGAAATAAAACCAGAAAATTAGGTTGACCTAGATCTTGAAGGGTCTTGAGAGCCAAGCCAAGGATTTGGGATTTTATCCTATGAATAATGAAAAGCTATCAGAGTATTTTAAACTAGAGAGACAAGTGACCAAATTTGCATGCTAAGAAGTGCAATGATGCAGTAGTTCTCAAACATTTTTGCTCCCACTTTACTTTAAAATATTTTGAAAGAAAAACATAGCAACTCATTATAAAGATGTTTTCCACAAACCAACACTGAATTTGTCTTGTGAAGAGAACATGGGAAAGAATAACCAGCATGACATCTTGATTATAGGAGCATTCTCAGACAGGTCAGTTTCAGGGCAAAACACACATGGAAATGGGGGATATGGAACATGATTCCCTTAAGATTATCTGGTCCCATGTATTTCTTGGCAAACCTTTGCCACTCCTATAGACATGCATATGGATACAACATTCTGAAGATTGCTGAAGGACAATGCAGTGGACAATATGAAGACTAGAGACAGAGTTAACAATAGAATATTTTTATTTTAGACCACGCACAAGTTGCTTAGTGCACAAAACAGGGCAGCAGAAGCAGGTTTTAGGTACTGCTGCTTAACAAGTTACTCCACACTTACTTTCTTCAAATAACAGCCATTTGTAGTTGCCTATGAATCCGGTAAAGTGAACAGTATCACCTGACCATGGGTTGCCTCACTCATGCAACTGTGATGTGCCAGCACGTAAGCTGGGGTCTCCCTAGCCTAGGATGGCCTCATTCACATATATCTATCTGGTACCTGTCTACTAGGGAGATGAAGGTAATGTGTCTCCCTATCCCTCAGACTTGTCGAGGTGTGATAACATGGAGGTGACAGAGTTCCAAGAGAAACTACCAAGCCATTTGGAAGCCTAAACTTGAAACTGGCACATTGTTCCTGCTCTGTTTTATAAATAAGTGTGTCACAAGACCAGTGCAGAATCAAGGGGTCAAGATGTAGACTCTAACCTCTTTCTGAGAATTATTGCAAAGTCGTATTTCAAGAAACATGAACACAGAGAAAGGAAGAATTGTGGTCACTTTTGCGATTACCCACAATGGTGATGTGGAAGGGCTCTGAGATTTTGGAATGGGACTGCTTTAAAAAGAATAATCTTGCAAGAGCAGGAGGGTCGTACCAATGGGAAGGCAGTCTAGAGTGTGAAGGTTAATGAAATAGCAGAAGTTTACTTGATACAATGTAGCAAAATAGATGTAGTCAAGAGACAGTAGAGGTGAAAGAAGAAAGAATGCACAAGATTGGGTGAATTATTGGTTATAGGAAGATTAAAGTTCTTACTAAAACTAATTGTAGTTGAATTATATTTAAATATGGAGTTAATTAAAATTAATTTTAATTGCGTCAATTAATCTGTATGTAAATTTGGCTAACTTCATCATGGATGCAGAGAAACACTGAATATTAGTTTTGATTGACAGAGCCTTCAAATCCATCTAATCCATTCCCGTCTTTAACAATGAGAAAATAGAATATATCATTCAATAATACATAGATATTATGTTATTTAACCCATAAATAAAGAGCACTTGTCATAACACACCTGAGTCCAGAACTAGTAATAACAGAGATCAAGTAACTCAGTTATGTGTTGTTCTGAGAAATATTGTCAGGGTACAAGTAAAAGAAATCCACAGGTAATGTAAAATTCAATTTTCATCATCAACTCTCAACCGCTTTCCAAATCTTTAAAAACTGATCTGCATGTTGTCCTAAGTCGTCATTTTTGAGAATAAAGAAACCTTGGAGAAAACCTAATCCAGTTGTTATAAAGCAGTATTTTAAAGCACATGGTGGTCTAGTTCAACACACTTACATAAGAGGATATTGAACAAAAGTGTAAGTAAAGTCACATGCCGAAGGCACTAGAATGAGTAGTTGGCAAAGCCAGCTCCAGGACCCGTTTTCTCAGACCCCCCAACTCGCTGCCCCCCTACCCCTACTTGAGCCAGGCAGAGGAGCAGGAGCAGTGAAAGGAGGACAATGATGAATGGTATTCAGAGGCAGAACGTGAATCCCAGAGGATGGCCAGAGATGTAGGAAACTGATTGCGCGAGAACAAATGTACGTTTGCTGTGTAAATAGAGTGATAGACATGCTCATAAACACAGGCACGCGTGTATGCAAAGGTCACTGACCACTGAGTGCTCTCACTCATGAGAAGATGCAGATGTTCGGACTCACAGATACATGAAAAGAATCCATCTGTTCCCTCTTTTATCTTACCCATTTGTGGCTCATTTTCTTCCACAGATAGGATCAGAGGGTGGCTAATCAGTGCTCCGTTTAATCAGGTATTCTGATTAATAGTAGCTATACATATTTTGCAGGTAATTAAATTCCCAAACATTAGGATTCAAGTAAATATCTTTGACCTTAAGTCTATACCAAGCAAAATATAATTTTTCTTTGTTGAATCAACAACCCTAATAGTTCAGGGTTATTATGATGAGTTTCATTATCATATTATTGCTGAATTGCAAAAAGGCCTCTCCACGGAGCTCCCTGAGCTCCAGAATACCTCGCAGCGGGCAGATTGTGCATCACCGAAAAAGAGAAAGAAATCCCCTGTTCTGCACGTCCTGCACAGAGCCTCCTGTTTCTGTTTATACATTTTACACATTTACAAATGTTCATTTTGGATTGTAAATAAGGACTGAGGAAGAAGCAGCCCGTAGCATCTTGGTAGTTACAACAGTGGCGTTAGCCATGTGGGGATGCTTAGAATACAGAAAAATAAATTGTTACATAGTGAGGGCTCTGTCTTACACAAATGTTGTGTATAATTCTTGTAGTATTTTAAAACAATATTTAGTGAAAAATTTCATTACTAAGAATTAGGGAATAGTGTAACAAAATTAAGTAATAAGCAAAAATTAAGTATTCATTCCAGATGTAAACAAAATAGAGTTTACTAATCCTCAGTGTTTAAATATCTTTTCAAGCTGAATTTGAAAAGGCAATGTGATCTCCAAAGCAGACAAGTTTTATTAAAACAATAATTTTATTCAAAGAAGTCAAATTTTCCTATCATTAGAATAGAAGCTGCTAGGAAAATCTCAAGGCAAAAATACTTTTCAAAACCAATTTCTACCACACTTACTACCCCACACACCAGAAGCTACATCACTCACCCTGCAAGCTCCAACAGCATCTTTGGCCTTCCTGGGAAACCCCACACTCCACCCACCCAGACCAGGTTTCTACCTGGCACACAGCACCTGCCATCATGATAAAAAGAAATGATCATTTCCTGATGCAGGGTCTTGGGTGAAGGGACCACCTCGCTCATCGCAGGTTAAAAAAAGAGTTGCAAAAATATAATTTCTTTAGTTGTAAATAACGTGTCCAATGGCCCCTATCTACTACAGAGAATTGACACACACCATCAGACATTTTAAAATACACATGTAAGGCTCCTCTTAATGGTCAGAAATTTTACATCATTTCTTTTTCTCCTTTAACTCATATTTCCATTCCACTTCCTTCACAGACTTAATTTAATATTAATGCAGTACATTTTTACTCTTGGGTATTTTTGTTGATCACCCTATCAGGCCACTGTACTGCATTGACCCCAAGGGGGCATTGTTCATATAACACATATTATTTCTTAATTCCTTGAAAATAAAGTATGTTAATTTAAATTTATTTTCTTTACATTTCCCAATTTCCCATGACCATAAGACTCTAAGATTTAAAAAAATTTTCTTTGGAGGTCGAGTTATAATTACAGCAATGACAAGTACACAGTAAAAAAATTCTATTACCTATTATGATAATTGTAAAATAAAAACAATAAAATGATACTGAAAGTTAATTTTAAGATAACTGGGCCTTCTTTTATAATTAATTAATGTTCCATCAATTAATTGCATTCCTTTCTAGAATTTGAAAGAGTTCAGTAGCTACTCTGTCTCTCCCTAATTCTAACCTTCAAATGTGAGATCTGAAAAATCTTTTTTGAATAAAAACGTGGATGGATCTGGAAAGAGTTTTGCAGCTAAATTCTCTGAACTACAGGGTTTTATGGCAAATATCACCTAAATATCTTTCATCGAAATTTACTTATGTTCTGTTAGTGGATAGTTTGATCAGTTCCCCATTTAATTTTGTAGGAAAGACTGAAGTAAAAATACCTGATTTGGAACATGGCTGTTACCCATCATTAGATACATTCACTTTTTCAAAACCAACACTTACCTTAATGCCTCCAAGATTCTTGTTTTATTCCTTGAGAGATACCCCTGTATTTTGCATAGTAGGAGGTGAATATCCCAGTTTAAAAACAAGTACACTAGTCTGTCTGTCTGTTCTGTGCTGTATTTCCTATGGAAAGGCTAAGAATGTATTGCTGTATGGACTCCATTAACTTCATCCCTTCCAGCATGTGCAAAGATGGTGAGGCTATGAGAGACAACAGAAGCCATGCAAGTGTTTTCAGACAGTGATGAATGTTACATGAGATAAACAGGGCAAAACACTATAACAGGAACCACTATAAAAGGCAAAGTACAAATCATTCAAGAAATGACTATGCCTCATTTATTTTTTTTAAGATTTTATTTATTTATCCTGAAAGAGAGAAAGAGAGAGAGCGATCATGAGCAGGGGGGAGTAGAAGGAGACTCCCCGTTGAGCAGGGAGCCCCATGTGGGACTCCATCCCAGGACCATGCGTCATGACCTGAGCCAAAGTCAGACACTTAACCAACTGAACCACCTAGGTGCCTGACTGTGCCTCATTTAAAAATAACCAGGGACATGTCTGCCTTTGGCTCAAGTCACTGGGATTGAACCCTGCATTGGGCTCCCTGCTCAGCCAGGAGCCTGCTTCTCTCTCTGCTGCTCCCTGCTCGCTCGTGCTTTCTCTTTCCCTTTCTGTCTGAAATAAATGAATAAAATCTTAAAAAAAAAAAAAGTAAAAATAACCAGAGACAAGGTATTTAAGCTCTTCTTTAGTAATTCCGAACTTGTCAATAAACTTTCAGAACTTAAACCACTATTAAGTGGAAAAGTTTCTGTATCCCCATAAAGGTAATAGAAAACAGGAACTGTTCGTTAGTAGCCAGTACCTACTATTTCTGCCACGAAAGTGTGGAGAAAGCTCTGACGTCACCATACTCATCTATGGCATCATTTAATATGGAGTAATCCTGCCAACATGAAGTTGGTCTAACAGGTGTTCTGAATATGACTAAATCAGGTGAGTATTTCATCCTACTAAGTAGGCTTGAGAAGGTGTAAAGAGAATTGCCCTCAAAATGCAAAATAGTAGATTGATATAAGTGCAAATAATGTCCAACTTCATCCATTCCAGGCATTAAATATGGCTACCTACCATGGTAACCAGTAGTCATGTGGCTATTTAAATTAATTAAAAGTAAATAAAACTAAATTTTCAGTTCTCGAGTCATACTAACCTCACTGCAGGTGCTTTATAGTTGCGTGTGGCCAGTGGATATCACATTGAATGGTGCAGATATGGAACATGTCTATTCATGGCAGGATGTTGCATTAGGTACATCAAACCAGTGGAAAGCCAATTTTAAATTTTTATTTAACAGACACATGAGTTCTTTGTAATATAAATTCTGTATGATTAACGTAATAATTATATGACTCATCCCTAATAGAAAGAAATAAACAATTTATTTTAATGGATGTTTTAGTGGATGTTATCATCTTTAAAATCATGTGAATATCATTTGATATTTAGAAAGATGAGATTTTGTAACTCTACTCCAGTGGTCTATAGGTTAATAAGCTTCCAGAATTGAGCAATTTACACTTTTACAAATAAGAAAAGGTCAGGTCTCCAGTGTTTCAACCAATCTCATTATGGAAAAATAATTTATACCAAGCCACTCATCTAATATTGAGAAATAGGCAATTAAAATAGATTATTGTATAAACAGTAATTTTAATCTTGACTTTAAGGCTTTAAAACAGATAGGCCGTGCTTATTATATTGCGATATAGATGTACGTGTGTGTATGCATGTGTGTGTGGTGTGTGTTTATGTGTTTGTGTGCGTAGTGTTGTTTTTAAATCAAATTTTGTGCTTTACATACTCATCCATTTTAGATGCACTGACTGATGAATTTTGCCAAATAATGTGGTTATGTAACCATACCATAGTCAGGTTATAAGAGATTTCCATCATCCCAAAAGTTCCAGTGAGCCCCTTTGCAGTCATTCCCTACTCCAGCACCAGTACTCGGAGACTACTGATCTGTTTTTGCATCACTATAGATTAAATATGTCTTTTCTGAAATTTCATGTAAGTGGAATTATACAGTATGTATCTTTTTTGTCTGGTTTCTTTCATTAGCATAGTATTTTAAAGAATACATCATGTTGTTTTGTGTATTAATAAATAGTGCCTTTGATACTGAATGTTATTACATTGTATACCATTACATACCATGATTTGTTTAATCAGATGCTTGACAAAAGGTTGTTTCCACTTTGGGGCTCTTATGAATAAAGCTGTTAGGAACATTTACACACAAGTTCTTATGTGGACAGATGTTTTCATAACTTTTGGGTGAATAATTGAGAGTAGTAGAATATCAGGATTATGTGATAAATTTAATTTTAAAGATTATGCCAAGCTGTTTTAAAAATCATTTGTACCATTTTCATTTTCAGTAGCAATGTGTGAGACTTCTTTGCCATGGTATTTCTTTTAGTTTTAATTCTCATTTTTTTAATGACAATAAAGCATACTTTCAAGTGCTTACTGGTTATTTGTATACCTTATATGAAGACTGTGTTGAAATTTTTTATCAGGGTGTTTGTCTTATTATTTAGTCATAAACATTCTTTATACATTCTGGATACAAATAAGATGTATTTATTGTGTAAATATGTCTGTGGTCTGTTTTTTTCATTTCCTGAGAAGTGTCTTTAAAGAGCAGATCTGCAGACTGAATAATCAGCCTGGCACCGCCTTGGTCCTTGTTGATGCTGGGTGGGGGCGGAGGCTCAGCTTCATGTTGGAACCCACTAATATCATCCTGGGGTGGTATTGGAATAGTGACTGCTTCTGCCAGGAGGTGAATGGAAGATCAGCTCCGTGTTTACCACCCCGCAGGGAAATCTATAAATATGCTACCTTCTTCCCTAGGGACAAGGAAGGGGTGGAGTGGAAAATCAGCTTTGGACCCAAGTTGGATAAGGGGTAGGGGTACAAATATTTGTAAGTGATTGACTGTAGTAGGATGGATATTGCCAAAAAACATTTTGTTAGGCCACACTCTTTTCCATCCCTTGGCTGGAGGATTTATCAGTTCCTGTTGACAGTTCTGCGTTAAAGGCTCTGGAGGGTACTATTTGAGATGAATGGGAAAACCAAGGATCTCACTGCCTTGCATTTCATAAGCCCCAAGGTCCCTAGGAAACACACTTTCTTCCTTTTAACTTTAAGAGACTTTCTACCCCTATCAGTTGTGTCTCAGGGGGTTTTAGTTGTAAGGGGGAGCAAATATTTCTATTTGGCAGGAAAATATATATAATTTTTAATTCTCATAGCAATAGAATGAAAAAATCAAATACCTAAGAACTATTTAATCTAATGACTGACTATCATAGAATATGAGGTAAGATTTTATTTTAAAATCTATAAACTTTAAGATAAATTAAAGATATAAATAGAAAAAAATACCTTGTTCATGGATTTAGAAAGTCAATATTAGAAAATTCCATTTTTTCTAAAATGGATTTATAAATTAAATGCAATCCCAACCAAATCCCTAAATGTATTCCTGGACATTGAACTGGTGTGATCAACTAGCCCACTCAGTCTTATAATATTTCTTGAGGATTGTTTGACATAATCAGAGAATCATTTTGTGAGAGCAAACAGAATATGTGTTTAATTTCTTTAACATTAACCAGGAATTAGAACAAATATAGAAAGGTCATTGCCCTCTATTATTGGAATCAATTCTGAATACATTATATGTTCTCAATATCTATTAAGAAGGAATTATAACAAATGATTGATTAATTCTGTCTAAAACAAAATAGCCTGTGAATATTATTTCTCTTCTAGTTTCCTGAATGTTTGTACTTATGTAGAATTTCCTATATACTTATAAACCACTACATCTTCATAATTGGGTCAGTTTCATAGCTCTTTGTTACAGGAGAATTGTGAGTGACTTATACTCATAAATTCACTATTAGGGACATTACGTTATGATGGCTCTGAAAACTATTGGATTTTCAGTAAGATACGGGAGGCACTAGATTTTAAACATCCCTTAGTGCACATGATACTAAGGCACAGTAACAGCTTACAAAATAATGTAGTTGTCCTTAGACTTATTAAAATTCAAGCCTCATTACAATTTCTTGTAAATATTTGCAGAGCATCAGTTTATAAGGATGGGCATACTCTACAACTGTTCAACTTCATTAGGAAGATATAAAGGTCTCTTTTATAGAAGTAATTAAATTCAGTTCTTGCATACATTTCTTTTGCAAGATTGATTAAGATTTGATAACAGAAATGCTTTTTGGATAGGCTTAATCAACTCTAAATGGTCACCAAGGGACAAGGCCCTGAGCACACATGAACAAAATCGATAGCTTCCCATCTTGTGTGGTTTGAAGTGCTCAGAGAAATCAGCACATACAAACCTCTCCCCGACTGACTACCCGCAGCTCTGCAATCCAGATACTACTCACATTTTCAGTTTAAATGGAAGCTCTTTGTGTAATATATAAATGCTGCTTGAGAGGGTATCATTTTAAGTCAATTTTCAACCATCTAGTTATTATTACATTTATTAAGTAAACACTTGGCAAAAACTCAGACACTTGGTCCGAGGAGTAGTAAATTTTGGTAGGGGCACCTGAGGGCCTTAGTCGTTAAGCGACTGCCTTTGGCTCAGGTCATGATCTCAGGGTCCTGGGGATGGAGACCCGCATGGGGTTCCCTGCTCAGCGGGAAGCCTGCTTCTCCCTCTCCCACTCCCCCTGCTTGTGTTCCCTTACTTGCTGTCTCTCTCTCTGTCAAATAAATAAATACATAAAATCTTTATTTTTATTTATTTATTTATTTTGGTAGATAGAGGTCCGGAGTGTATAGTATAACAAACTTCTTCGTATTGTAGCCATGAAGGCTGAGCATTCATCTGCAGAAGGACCTATCTGGCAGAAAAAGTAGAGAGCAGAAAATAGGATATGAAGGATGGAAATAGGGACTTAAAAGTAAATTCCACATGCTTCAATGCTGGAACATATTTTGCCATTGCACAGATGTTGAAGAATCTTTTTGAAGATGTTTATGGGTTCATCTCTTCAGGCTATATTTATGCAGGTCAATAGTTGAGCAGTTTGATGTAGCATATGCACGCTTACATCATACTCAATGTAGCATTCATCCCACATTTAAATCTATGAAATTGCCAGATCACAGGAGAGATCCAGTTTGCTATTTTCACAACAGGTTGGCTCCCCAAACTCTGCCGCAGAGGAGACTCTTGATTCCTCTGTCTGTATTACACAGGTATTTCTACATGCTTGACACCAATTAACACAGACATAGAGACTGTATGGAACTTATCCTCTGTGGTGACATGCATATATCACTATCTGCATGAAGAAGGATGAGACAAATGAGTTCTGAAGTTTGTTTTTAGTAGCTTTTATTTTTTTCCAACCAAATCATTTTTCCTCTCCATGCTCTACAGAAAGTTAGAAATGTGGCCTTTGGGGCAAAGGAGGAGAGGCAAGGAGATGCTGCCACGTCTGTCTCATCTCCATTCTCACAGTGTGGCTAAGACTCAAACCATATCGACTGCTGCCAGCACTGCCTGGGGCAAAATAATTTCATTAGCAGCATTAACATGCATAAGCTGACGCTCAACACTCATTCCTGGCCACGTCCATTCTATGCATAGTAAAATCAAAGCAATTAAAGTCACTATGTCGCATTCAAAGTATGTGTTGTACGGAGGTGGAGACCAGCTTATCCCCTCCTGGCATCACAGGAAATCCATAAAGCCATGAATTTTGGGCTGGAGGGAGGGAGTAGTACTTATTGTGATTCAATAATGATGGTGATCATTCTTATAATATCATATAAATTATGAAGCTATTTACTACTTGAATTGCATCACACAGTCAGAAATTAAAAGAAGAATAGTTTCCACCTTCTGTTCCTGAAGGCAGACTCTCATCTGCAAAGTCTGTAGCGGAGACCAGGATGCTCTAAATCATTGGAAGAGATGTGGATAACTGAAGGAAATTTGTTAATCTGTAGATGCCTTCTAAGGTAGCCATGCAAGCTCCTGTTGTTTCCAAACTTCAAACAAAAAAAGCCGAAATGTACTCTGCTCAGCCTGGGTATCCGGTTTTCAGAATCTGGGAGTTTTCTTTCAGAATGGGGCCCTAAATCAACAAAGCAAATGTTATTCATAGAACAACAGAGACAACAAAAAAGCTGTCAGCCAGCTGTACAAGCAGAACGTCATGCCAATAAAGCTGCCAGGCTATCTGCCAATGACTATTTATTTAGGAAATACCCTCTGGGAACCCTTATTAAGTGTTGTAACTCTCAAGATGCTATAGCCTTCATAGACCCCGCCACTTGTACTCAAAACCTGAGAGCCGCAGACTCTGCTACTCCATTTTGACATGAACTTATCCATCCTGTCGCAAGAGTCCACCCATAGATAACTGTCTCCTGTCTGCTCATGGGTCTTCCTTTCTATGGTACTCCTCTGCTTAATGGAGCTGTGCCAAATTCTATTGTTAATATTTTTATTTTGTATTTACCATATAACGTTTTGCCTTAAAGAGTTTACCTTTATAATCTTATTCGATAAAGTTTGGTTGATAAGCTCACTTTATTGGGAGGGGGATAAACACCAAGTGAATAACTAATTTCCTCAAAGCCATACAGTTTATAAGCATGAATCTGGGTGTAGAACCAAGGATTATTTGATCTAAACTACCATGCTTTCCTGCCTCTTTTGTACCGACCCATGATGGATCAAAGATGAGTGAAAAGTGGAAATATTAGTACAGTGCATTCTAAGAGTCTTACTGAATATGACTGTTACTTGTTTATTTGATAATATACCCAAAAGATATGTCTAACAGAGAGTCTGCCTGAAAAGGAATAAATATTGTGTTGCTTAGGGATAAAAACATTGCAATGTGTTTTCCCAGTAAGGACCCAAATAGAATAGATTCTCAAAACATTAGTTTGAATGAAAAAAAATGAATGAAAAGGTTTCCATTCCAGCACATAAGAAGCTTGAATGTCACCACTCCATCCCAACAACAAGTAAAAAGCTGAGCAAACTAAAAAAACAACGTTTCTTCTTCAGTGTGTAAAAAGTGAAATCACAGGACAAACAATTGCTCCCCAAACTTGAGAAACCCAGAGGTGAATACAAGAAATCAAAAGTTACCAGCGCAGAAGCCTATGATCAGGAACCAATGCCAGGACAGAGAAACCTGAACTATATTGCTGAATACAGTTGAATATGAATATGATTATGGAACTAAATATGAATTGCTGGAGGCTCATTGTGGAGCTCTCTGAGACTTAAAAACTTCAGAGGGGGCGCCTGGGTGGCTCAGTGGGTTAAAGCCTCTGCCTTCAGCTCAGGGGCTCAGATCACGATCTCAGGGTCCTGGAATCGAGCCCTGCATCAGGCTCCCTTGCTGAGTGGGGAGCCTGCCTTCTCCTTTCTCTCTGTCTGCCTCTCTGCCTCCTTGTGATGTCTCTCTCTGTCAAATAAATAAAAATCTTTTTTAAAAAATAAAATAAAGTAAAAAAATAAAAACTCAGCAGTCATAGGATGCCCCCACACTTTTGTTAGCTTTATCTCCAAGATCTCCCCTAGGTCTTCACGGGGAATAGAGAAGAACAATCCCTTTGTACTTCTGCTAAGAGAAGAAGAAAAGGAGCATCTTTAAATATGCCAGAAAATTCTATTTTTTTTAAACAAGTTCTGCCCTCAGGAGAAACTATTTAACCAGAGCTTAACTAACATGGAAGAAGGTAAACCCTCAAATCTGGACAGCTCTATCCTTCCTGTTCCGCCTTAGGGGTGGAGGAACTGCTAAGCACCTCTGAGGTTCCCAGTCCAGAAACACAGGTACCAGAAGACAAGAGACCTACTCATAGGACTAGCGAATAATCCCCTCCCCACACCCCACACCTTACTACCACATTACTAAAGCCTGTTTATAGCAGTTCCTTTTACCTCATATCATGCCCAGCTAACAAGAAAAAGTGACAAGACATACTTAAAGACAAAAAATAAGTTTGAAGAGACAGAGAAAACATCAGAACTGGATTCAGATAGGTTAAGAATGTTGGCATTATCAGACAAAACAACTATGAGGACTCTAAGCGATAAAAAGTAGACAGCTTGTAAGGACAGATGTGAGATGTAAGCACAGAGATGGAAATTCTGAGGAGAAAAAGAAAGAAATGCTAGAGACCAAAACTGCTATAAAAGAAATGAGTTGACTTTAATGGGCCTATTAGACTGGGAATGGCTGAGGACACAATGTGAGAATATGTCAGTAGATACCTCCAAGACTGAAAACAAACAGAAAAAAGTCAAAAAAAAAAAAAAAGGCAGAACAGAAATTTAAGAACTGTGGGGTAGCTGATAAATGTGAAACATGCATGTGGTAGAGGACCAGATAGAAAAAGAAGGAACAGAAGAAATATTTGAAAAAATAATGACCACGTATTCCCTCAAATTAATATCAAACACCCAGTCACAGCTCCAGGATGCCCAGAAAAAAATGAATCAGGATGAATACCAAAAACAGATAAACAAAACAAGAAACAAGAAACCCACTAAATGTAGGTATATCATTTTTAAACTACAGAAAATCAAAGGTAAAGAAAAAAGTCCTGAAACCAGAGGGGGGAAAAACACCTCACCTATAGAGGAATGAAGAAAATAAAAATTACATCCAACATTAAAAAAAAAAAATTACATCCAGCTTCTCCAAAAGCATGCAGACAAGAGAGAAGAGTGAAATATTTAAGTGTTGAGAGAAAAAAACGCCCGCCTAGTATCCTCTACCCTGTGAAATTACCTTCCAAAAGTGAAGACTTTCCAGAGAAGCAAGAATTGAGGGTATTTGTTGCCAGTAGACCTATTTTGCAAGAAATGCTAGAAGGAGAGATTTAGAGACAAGGAAAATAATATTGGTCAGAAACTCAGTTCTTCATAAAGAAAAGAAGAACATAAAGGAAGGAATAAGTTAAAGAAAAAGACAAAATTAAAACTTTAATTTTTCTTATGTTTGAGCTAACTTATAACAGTTAAGCCATGGAGAACAAGCTTCAGAGAAAATGAAATTGAAAATGAAATGGAAAAGAACACAGAGGTTAAAAAGATTAGGTTGATAATAATAGAGACACCAGATGACAGATAGCCAACTTAGACACAGCAGGTGTCTCTACAAAAGAAAACTAAACAAATGGAAGAAAAAATATTCAAAGGTACAATTAGATAAAATTTATCAGATGTAGAAAATTGAAAGTATACAACATGTCAAAAGAAAAAATAACAGTCAAATCAAACCAAGGTATAAATTAATAAAAAAAGTCTTTGGGCATCTAGACAAAAAATATTAAATCACCTAAGGGGAAAATAATCAGATTTTTGTAAGGAAAAGGAAAATGGTACATTAATTATTTCGAAGTCCTCAAGGAAAGAGTATGAACCCTTTAGAATTTTATATCCATATAATAAAGAAAAGGGGAACAGACAATATCTTTACTCATTCAAGATGCCATGAATCCTCCTTGAAAAGAGCCAGCCAAGTAAGAGATGAATAAGAAAACTGTGCAAAAAGACTCGAAGTAAACACTGAGGTTTTTTAAACATAGGGTTAAGGGGCACTTGGGTGTCTCAGTGGGTTAAAGCCTCTGCCTTTGGCTCAGGTCATGATCTCAGGGTCCTGGGATCCAGTCCCGCGTTGGGCTGCCTGCTCAGTGGGGAGCCTGCTTCCTTCTCTCTCTGTCTGCCTCTCTGCCTACTTGTAATATATATCTCTCTCTCTCTCTCTCTGTCAAATAAATAAATGAAATCTTTAATACATATATATATATATATATATATATATATATAAGGTTAAACCTAAATATCAGTGGGGATTTTTCTTATCAGATAGGTCATTTGCAAATGTCTTCTCCCATTCTGAATGTTGCCTTTTAGTTCTGTGGAATGTTTCCTACTATGCAGAAGCTTTTTATCTTAATGAGTCCTAACAGTTTATTTTTTTGCTTTTGTTTCCCTTGTTTCAGGCGGCATATCTAGTAAGTAGTTGCTGTGGCGAATGTCAAAGAGGTTACTGCTTGTGTTCTCCTCTAGGATTTTGATGGTTTCCTGTCTCATATTTAGGTCTTTTGTCCATTTTGAATTTATTTTGTGTATAGTGTAAGAGAATGGTCCTGTTTCATTCTTTCTGCAGGTTGCTGTCCATTTTTCCCATGTGGAATTTAAAAGACAAAACAGATGAACATAGCGGGAAGAAAGAGAGACAGAGAGAGAGAGGCAAACCAGAAAACAAACTCTTAACTATAGAGACCAAAGTGAGGATTGCTGGAGGGGAAATTGGGGAGGCGGATGGATTAAATGTGTGATGGGCATTAAGGAGGGCACTTTTTGTGATGAGCACTAGGTATTGTTTGTAAGTGATGAATCACTGAATTTCTGCTCCTGAAACTAATATTACACTGTATGTTAAGTAACTGAAATTTAAATAAAAACTTGAAAAAATGCCTAGAATTTAGTAATTGCTCCCTAAGTGCTGGTTTTTATTATGCATTGATGATGATATTGATGATTATCACTATGAGAGAGTTGACAGTCTCATAAATTTGGGATTGGCAGCTCTTTTTGCAATTTTTCAGCACTGTTAGAGATCAGAAGTACGTTGATAATTTTTCCAGAATTTCGAGTATACCCAGGAACAGAGTCCAATGCAGAGCTGATCAACTACGTTTGGGCTAAAACAAAGTAATCAGCAGTAAATTAAATTTTCCTCTTTCATTGTCTTCTCATTACCTAAACAAAATGTGTTTCAGTCATGCATGCATACATTTTAGGTATGAGTTTCTGCATTAAATGAGCTCCATGAAAACAAAGACAGTTTATTTTTAATCTTTTCAACTCCAAAAGCTAACCCAGCATCCAGTTGGTAGGAGAGAAATGTATGTACCATAAAGAATGAATAACAATTTTAGTAACCAGAATAACTTAACTTGAGAAAATCATTTGCTGTCCACAAAGAAAATGCTGATTTATGTTTTAGACTCTGCAAGGAAATCCCACGTGGGGAAAAGTGGGGGCAGTAATCACTACAGGAATAGTCCAGACTCCCGGCTCTCAGGCACCACCATGGGGTATGTGGTGAGCCAGGAAGATTCAGAAGGCCAGGTGCCCTCAGGTGTTGTTCTGGCCCTTTGCACCTAGTGTGGTGCTGGGAACCTAACAAGAGCTTGGCAAATATTAATTTAAACAAATAAAAAAAGGAACAAATGCTGATATTGATGCATACATTCCCCTTCTGAGGTCTCAGAATGGGTCATGTGTCACTGACTCCTTTACATAAAAGGCTAACTTTCTAATTAACCCAGGATTGGAAATACAATAGTTAAAGTGAAATTTTACATTAAACCCATAAATAAAATATTTTTTTTCAATATCCCTTTATATAGTATGAAAGCAACTTGTTTGGTTGAGTTATCGCCCTACTTTAGACCGTTCCCTAATGCCTTCACACCTTGACTTGGCCCCAAAGTTCATCCTGTGATGGGCCCTTTGCTCACCTCTCTGGCTTCTGTCCATTTCCCAAGCTCACATTCAGCCCCTGAAAGTGGTGATCTCTCCGGCTAGAAGTAAAACAAGTATTTGTTGAGTTCGTGAATGAATGAATTGGCCACTGAGAGTTCAGTTCTCTGTTTAAAAACTAGAATTGGTTGTTTTTCAAGTTTCTTAAATGCCTATCTTTTGAATTTTGCTTATTAACTCTTTCATTGTCCATGAACCAACTTAGAATTTCTTTTCTTTTAAGGTTAACATTGCAAACCCTAGTTCTAGTCCATGATAGCACAATGCAATTAGCTTTCTTCTTCACAGCCTTACACTATAAGTGAGTGATATTTCAATGCAATTATCAGGAAATGTGAGAGAAAGATAACTGCCTGATTGGGCAGCAGGGTGGAATGGAAGACATCTCTTGGGATTATGACTATGACGACCCTTCTGCGGGTGCTGCTTTGCTCACATTACAAACGACTTAAGCATGCTGCTTTCTCTGGTGTTTTTAGAGCAGAAATATGTGAATACTTAGGACACCAACATACTGAAACAAAAACATTTTGACTTAAACCTCTCACTTAGGAGTAGAAATGAGTTAATTTTGCAAAACACTGGAATGCATTTTGTTGGCATTTATTGAGATAAACACCCTTAATTAAAGCTTGAAATATAGAATACCCTCTTAACTGCTACAAATTAAAGTGAATTCTCTGCATTTTTATTGTGATAAAATACTCAGCAAGTGCCAATCTCAAGGAAGTGACCTCAGATTGCAATACAATGAGTTTACTTTTGCTTGTGTCATTTTAATTGCTATTCTAATTGTGAGAAACACATGTGGTGTATATGGATGATGCCAAAGAACACGTATTAGTTCATGCTTAGGTTATAGAACCAAAAGCATATTCCACTAAATAATTAAGCACTAGGATGAGATAGGAGTGTATTTTCTATATATAATTGTTCAAACTTGATCAGAGCAAGACACTTAATAACTGTCCAAACAGCAAAACCTCACGTATACTGATTTTATAAAAGTTTAAAATCTAATTCTACCTCAGATTCCATTTACTCATGTATTGGTAAAACTAACAAGGCTATTTGAGCTGAGAATCATCAAAGCTATTTTTTTTTCTGGTTATAGTAAACAGATCAGCAAGTTTAGATGATAACGTAGTATTAGTAGCAATAGTATCAGTTAATTTTTATTGAGCACTTACCATGTTGCCACTTTTCTAAGAATCTTACATGTACTAACTTATTTATTCTGTTACATTATTCTGACAACAAACCCTTGAAGTATGTATTTTTACCCTTCTTTTCCAGATGAAAAAACTGTCTCCAAATTTGCCCAAGGTCATAGAGCTAGTAAGGAGGCAGGCTACTAAGGCCAAGTCAGACTCAGGAGACAACACTTTTTTTTTTTTTAAAGATTTTATTTATTTATTTGACAGAGAGATAGAGAGCACAAGTGGCAAAACGACAGGCAGAGGGAGAGGGAGAAGCAGGCTCTCCGCCAAGCAGGGAGCCCGATGTGGGACTTGATCCCAGGGCCCTGGGATCATGACCTGAGCCGAAGGCAGCAGCTTAACCGACTGAGCCACCCAGGTGCCCAGGAGACAGACATCTTAACCACTACCCTCTACTTAGTTGTATCGGTGTATGCACGTTTGAAATGGCCACAAGAAGCTAAGTTCTTATAGGCAGACTTTTAAGGGACTGACTCATGATCCAGGTGCTAATTCATTATTTGATAACTTGCCAGCAAACAGATAATTTCATCTGCACGTGGTTCCCAAATTAGGTTGGATCCTAATTTTTTTGGTGCACATAGAATCAGAACGAGAGGCTAAATGGTATTAAGGGATATTTCTTTCAAGTTTCCATAATAGAATGAATAAGTCATTCAACCTTAGGGTATTTTTAAAAGAAAAATGTTATTAACCTCTGATTATTTCTGGGAGATGCTCTTTTTCTAGGCATCATCATATTTTTCCTCCTAGACAGTGATGTGTTTGTCACTTCTGACCTTTTTAAAAAAAAATTAAGGTTTTCTTTTCTTTTTGTCATTCTTTGTCATAAAACTTTCCACTCCTGTTAGCAGAATACAAATTCACTTTTATTAACAATATTTTTAAGTGTCAATATCCTTGATTCTAAGTTTTATTGTACAAAAAACTCAAGTTATGCTTCTTCATACCTTAGAAAGTCAGTGTAATTCTATAGATTGTGGATGAAATTCAGAAAATATTGAACCTGGAGAATAGAATGAAAATTTTCCTGAAATACCAAATTAGTATTAGTATTAGTCAGTTAATGACTTAGAGTCTCCAATCTTATTTCAAAACTTAATAATGGAAATTATGGAAATGCAAAATTATTAGAAGAATCAGAAATGTAGATGATTCTGTTTAGTAGAGTAAATCAAATGATGTAAAGATCTTATTACAGTTTAAATTCTGTACCAAATTCTCAGTCATTTATGACACAAATAGCATGTGGTTTTGTAAAAGGAATAGGAGAAACAACCAGAGAAGGGAAAAGTTAAGTAGTATCAGTAAGATTATCATTAATTTTTCTCTCTTACAAATTTAGATATACTTTTCAGAAACCGGTAGACTTCCAGGAATATCTGTGAATAATTCTATTTCCTACAACAGTCCTCTCATGGCTTCTAGTCATTAACTTTAACATATTTTATTATCATTGTGAAGATTGCACTCTCTATTTGAATCAACATTTTTTCATGTTATAAAAAACAACATGTATCCACTATCTAAAATGAGATATTTTGGAAAATTTAAAGCACTCATATTTCTTTAACCAATATAAAACAAACTCAGTTTTGATATACTTCTTCTCTTTTATATGAAGTTAATGCTTGGTTTGTACTTCATGTATTATTTTATAGTTTGCTATTTTTCATTTTAAGATTATTTTCTGAACAATTTTCTACACTACAAATCTGCACAATCTATATCACAGCAGCATAGGGTTCTCATTGAATAGAAAGGTCATTCTTTGAGCATTTTCTTATCATCGGTTATTTTTGGTTGAGTAAAATTTTTGTATATGTAACTAATACAGTGATTTCTTTTTACATCTGTGGTTGCACACATCTCAGATTATTATTTTAGAATAGGTTCTTAGAGATATAACTATTGGGATAAAGGATATGCACCTCCTGGTTTTTATTATTATATGAGAGAGATTTTATTTTACCCTTCCTGTGGTGTATGAAAGTGCCCAATTCATTACACCTTCACTATATTGAATATCTGTGTATCTATATATCTGTGTAGATATATAGAGAGAAACAGAGACAGACAGAGAGAAAGAGAATGAGAGAGAAATTTATTGTAAGGACTTGGTTTATGTGGTTAAGGGGCTGAGTAGTTCCAGGATCTGCCATTTGCTAGTTAGAAACCCAAGAAAGCCAGTGGTGTAGTTCTAGTCCAAGTCTGAAAGCTGATGGTAAAAGACCCAGTCTCACTCTGAGGGTGAGAAAATACCAGTGTTCTAGCTCAGGCAGAGAGAGAGAGAGAGAGAGAGAGAGAACTCTCCCTTCCTCTGTCATTTTGTTCTATGTAGGCCCTCAATAGATTGGATGATGCCCATCCACATTGGAGAGGACCATTTGCTTTACTCCATCTACCAATTAAAATGCTAGCCTCATCTGGGAACACCCTCACAGACATGCCCAGAAATAATTACCCCATGATCCAGTCAGGTTGATACATAAAATTAACCATCACAGAATTATTATTTTTATTTTTCTCTTTTCTGACTTCATAGGTGAAAACCGGTTTTCTGTTGTTTTCAGTAGATTTTCTTTTATTATTTATCATATTTTAGATGTTAATGAGTAATTTGTTCCTTATCTTATTTCAGCCTAGACTTTTTATTTTTCTGTTGAGGTGTTAGTGTTCGGCTTATTTTTATTAATTCTTTATATTCTGAAAGTAACATACATTTATGCGCATTATTTTTTAAGATTTTTTTTATTATTCATTTGAAAGAGAGAGAAAGAGAGAGAGAGCATGAGCTAGGGGTGAGGAGGGTCAAAGGGAGAGGGAAAAGCAGACTCCCCGCTGAACAGGGAGCCTGACAATGTGGGGCTTGATCCGGGGACACCAGGATCATGACCTGGGCTGAAGGCAGCTGCTTAACCCACTGAGCCATCTTGGTGCCCCCATTTAATGTGTGTTTAAATATTACTTTTTTTTGTTTAACATTTCTAATAATTTTTGTATGTAATTTTACTTGATTATATTTTATGCATGGCTGCCCCCAAGGAAGAAGGTCATCTCCATTTCATCTGAATATTGTAGAATGAGTAATGTCTGGTAACTTGTGAGAGTAGTTAACTTTTCATAGAGTATGGATCTGTGTTAGTTTCAATCATTGTTACATTTATTTCATTCAGCTCTTTTGTGTTTTTAGACCCCTATTTGTGTTCTATAGAATCCATGTCACACAAGCTATTTTCAAGGTAGACATAGTCAATTAAAGCAAAGAAAATACTCTCAAACAAAAGTGTATAGAATAAAAAAGATGCTCTTGGGTGGATGGGGGCTAATGAAGCTTAACAGTGGACTAGGTAATCTGAGGGTAGCTCAACCTCCCTCTGAGGAATGAGACTCAGACTGCGAAATTACACTCTACCACCATTATCCTGCCTTCTCTTCAGGCAATTCTTCTACTCAAGGAGCAGTCAGAAGTTATCTCCAAATAGCATGTGTCTTTATCTCAGTGCAAAGAATTTACATTTAAAAAGGCCATAATAATATATATTTTATGGAAGAAAATTAAAGCTTGTGCCTGAGAGAACAAGTGAAATACTGTTATGATACCAAAAGAAATAAAATACAGATCAGTCTTACTCTTCCACCTAATTATGAGCTCTAAATTTCTCTACATGTAAGTAGGTTTGTGGCTTTCTATTCTTCCCACTTGTGTTTGGTTGTCCATCCACATAGGTGTAATTTGTTGTTCTTGTAGCAAAATTCCTGGCATGGATCAGCAAGACTGTGTTTACTTAGCTCCAATGTGCACTGGAATTGTTATAAAAATGGTCAGTGCTCCTCGGTATTTATCCTATTCACTTTCCACAGCTTGCACTGAACTCCATGGAGTCACTGGAAAGGGGACATTTTTCACAGCAGGGAAGGATGGTTCTCTGCCCAGGCAACCAACGATACCTGATCTCAGGGCAACTGTAAACTTACATGACAGGTACCTGCAGAATTTCATCTTAGAGGAAGGAAAGAAAAAATCTTGTGAATGATTGTTAATTTTTCCCTTTGTTTTAAATATTTTCATTTTCTTAAATCAATTGCTAATGTTCTTTAACAATTCACAGAGACATAATCCTTCCCATAATATATCTGAAAGCAATACACAAGAAACCTTTTTTATTTAGTAGATACTCCAAGAAAAATTTTGTTTCCATTGATGTTTAAAATAATAAAGACAATTGCCAAGCTGCCAGGCTTTAATATTTATATGTGGAGATAGATTTAGCTATAGCCAGTGTTTCGGATGAGAGATTATATGTGGCATGAATTGATGTTATCAAAAAATGATCTTCCAGGAATGTTTCCCCCAATTTACAAATGCCTGAATTTCACTAGTACAGCTCTGTGGGTTTTTTGTTTTAGCTTTCTTTTTGTTTGTTTGTTTAAGTTTAGATGAAAAAGCTTTATGCTACCTTCAAATAAAGTTCAAAGCCTTGCTTTGGCATATGATGTACCCATAATACAGTACCTGCCCCTCCCTTTAACTTCATCATCCATCTCTCTAACATTTTTTCTATGCTCATAATCATAAAATATTGTGTCCAAACCCAGATATTCAGGAGCAGGAGTTAGTACCCTTATTAATTATGCCTGGATTACAGGTGCGAATTAGGATGATCCTAGAAAATTCAGAATATGCTGTACTCATGTCACCTGCTCCAGACTACATTTATCTCCTATGATCTCCGAAATGCATCATGATGTCCTCACCTCATCACTGATCATGCTACTACCTCTGACTAATTCACAGCCCTCCACCTCCAGTTAGTTCAGTGCACCCATATGACAAATTTGCTTCAAGTCCTAGTTCAAGTGAAGCCTTTTCCATGTACCACTGTGCCCAGCACTTGACCATTCAACACACAGTATGGAAAGTAGATTGTATAGTGTTTGTCCAATCAGTAGAGTTTGTATAGAGATGCCCAATAAATAAATGGGTGGAAATAGACTCCATTCATTTAGAATTATGAGTCATCTATCTCAAAATATTAAATTTGTCTGGTCTTTGTGAGAATATTTTAATGAAGAGAAAGAGAAGAAATGTGGGTACTGGGTGCTTTCAGAAAAAGGGAAAAGGAGCATCATTTTTAACATGGAAAAGCATTCAGTAACATACTAAGAGTAGTGAGAGAATTCCTTTCTTCACAGTCTCACAAAGGTCCAGCCCCATCTGAATCTAATTGTTAGGTTCCAGAAGTTGGTTTATTCTTAGAATTGAAGTATTTTGTTTTAATTAAATGCGCCTAGTACTCATTTTGCATTAGAATAGATTTTTAAATTAATTTTTTCACTCCTTCTTGTCATCTGAAAGCATCTAAGGTAACGCAATTTCCAACAATTTAAAAACAAATGGCTTCAATTCAACTGGCCTATATTTTATGCCTTTTAAAAAATTAACTGTTATCACAGCTCAATGTGCCAAGTGTCAACCTTATCAAATTTCTCAGTGCCCAAGAAAATGAATGTAATTGCTTCCTCTCTATGATATATTGTACATAATTGGCTTCCTATCCCAAAACAGCTGGAAAATATTCACAAATTCTAAAAGAAGTCTGCATTTGCATGCAGATCATAGGCTCAAATGTGTATTTTCACTTTAATATAAGCTGTGACAAAAGCAAAAATAAAGTTTTGTTGATATAAGGAAACTAAAAAAAACAAATAGAAAAATCCATCAATATTTTTAAAGAGCCTTAAATATATATATATTACAATTTATTTATATTTATATTGCAATTTATTTATATTTATATTTATTTATATAAATAAATAAATATATACACACACACACAGTTACTGAGGTCAACTCTGCAATGTCTTTATGATATTTTATATTCCAATTTATATAATTGCAATTGCCTGTCACTTCAAATGTTTTAACATAAATAGGAGTGTTAATATTGAGATTTAGATATTTTCTATACCACTTAGAAACCCATATGGAACAAAGATGCCAATAGTGACATTTATTCAACTCTAATGTATGAGGCACTTGTAGTTTGTCAAGTCTGCTCAGTGACAGCTCATATCCCCTGTTTGCTTGAGTGTACCCCCATCATGTTGACAACCAGCATGCTTGGGGGACCTGAGGGAGTGATGCAGGGGAACCAGATGAACTTACCTCTGGGAAACGTACCACTTATCTGCTACTGGGAGCAGAGTTGACCAACAGACCCGCCTGGCTGCTGTCCTCTGGATCCATCACTCTATTGGATCCAAGGCCATACTTTCCATCAACTGCTTCCAGTCAACGCAAAAACATAGCAGGGATACCAAAGAGGTCCATCATTTCCTGACTTAGAACTTGTCTTGTGGAGGATTTTGGCTCATGGACTTTCAGTCACTGCATTTTCTTAGAACTCTGCTGCAGAGTGGAACTCTTCTTGCTGAACTTTGGGTGCAAATAAGTTGGGCCTGCTGGGAACAGGACTCCTAAAATGCCAAATAATGTCTGGAAGGCTGTGGTCCAAGGTCATTTTTGCTGGCTATAAGCAGAGTCTCCGGAACCCGAGGGAGCACACAACTCTTCTTAAAATCGAAGGTCTATACGCTGGAGATGAAACAGAATTCTATCTAGGCAAGAGATGTGCTTGCGTGTACGAAGCAAAGAACAATACAGTGACTCCCGGTGGCAAACCAAACAAAACCAGAGTAATCTGGGGAAAAGTAACTCGTGCTCATGGAAACAGTGGCATGGTTTGTGCCAAATTCCAAAGCAACCTTCCTGCTAAAGCCATTGGCCACAGAATCCGTGTGATGCTGTACCCCTCAAGGATTTAAATTTAATGAAAAGTAAATAAAGGTGTAGATTTGTTCTCTTGTAAAAAAAAAAAAAAGAAAAAGAAGAAAAAGAACTCTGCTGCAGTCTGACACTCTTTGTACACAATCCTTCATTCTTCCCCTTCCTTCACAAGTGTCAGACCTCATCACTGCCTATCAGCTCTTTCCACATTCTCTGTCTCTGTCTCTTTTTTCTTTTACTGGCATTTCTCCTAAGAAATGTCTTAGATGTGTAATTCCATCTTGGCAGCTCTTTCCTAGAGCCTTGAAAACACATTGTTTATCCCTTCCTTGAGATCTTATATCCTGAATGATCTCTGTTCCTAGGCCCTATTGAGTGGAACAAAACCAGGTACAAACTTTGAGAACAATATGCGTCTCTTTACGTAGATCCCCATCGTGCTTGAGCAAATACAAGCCATGTATTTCTGCTCTGGGCCCCATACTTCCACCACTTACCTCCCAGTTCAGTGGTCCATCCGCTGTTTGGGATTCGTGGTCTCTTTAAGAAGCTGATGAAATATATAGGCTCTTTCCCAGAGAAAATAATACATGCATACAAATTCAAAATACAGTGTACCTTTTCAGAGGTTTTATGTGTTACTAAGAACGATAACTAAATGTAAATCCTCTAAGGAAAGAAATGGCAGTCATAAGTATACTTAACTATAATTATGAAGTGACAGAACATTATTGAGATAATTGGTAAAATCTGTACAAGTATATAGATTGTACACTGCAGTTTTGTGAAGTATCATTTTATAGGAAGGCATAGAAGTGTTTAGGAGTTAGGGGACATCATGTCTGCAACTTACTCTCAACCAGTTCAGAAAAAAATAGATATACATAATAGACAATAAGAGAAAGAGAAACCAAGAGAGAGATGAACACAGTAAAAATTATAAAATATTAACATTTGAGAAATCCAAGCATCCATGGAAATTCTTAGTAATCTCACAACTTTCTATAGGTCTAATATTTCAAAAAGTTTAGGAAACAATCCCAACCATAGCCAAAAACATATTTTCTTAGTATTTTATTGCAGGTGTGGGGACCAATCACCTTCATTCATTACCTTAGCCAAAAATACACATTGTAACATGTCACTGTTGTATTCTAGGCCTTAATAAATGAATTAATAACTACAGATAAATAATTATTAACTAAAAATGATAAACCCTAAAAATAGTAATTACGAATAAAAAATTTTAAATGAGTAAGTCTGCAAATAAAATGCTGCTATTGATAACTATATTCAGATATAATAAGATGCTGACTAAGAGGCTAATCTTTGATTGATAAGCATATATGGATGTGGGTGATTGCATGTGTGTGTGTGTTGAATACAATAGGAGAGACTTTGTGACTAAACTAGCTTTTGTCTCTGTCATCTCTTTATAAGCTTTTGTCCTTTGAGTCTTCAATAATAATCTCATGGGGATATCATTGGGAAATTTTCCCACTTCTGGCATCCATAAAGAGGTAACTATCAAAGTTTAATGCATATAAATTAAAATCAAAATAGAAAAAGAGAGAATCCTGAATTGTGTAAGAAAAAAAATCACAAATTTTGATCAGTACCTTGTATCTTTGCTAAATAGCATGACCTAATATAGGAGAGCATAGAAGAAATGCACACAAAGGAAAATCTGACGCCAGATTTCTGCCTGTTAACTGGGGAGGACAAAAGACCCTCTCAATTCTAACTGAGTCCGGTCTCAAGCAACCAAAATATGTCTATACATTCCATAGAAAAAACGGCATGACCAACAAACTGCTCCATGCCCCAAATATACCATCGGTTCTCAGTTCATATGCTTATACAAATGTGAATCTTCTCTGAAATTATGCATGGATTCATGGGATGACTGAAACAGGGTAACACTTTTTTGGTTGTCTTCAGTGTGAGGAATATATGGCAGTGTATGAAAATAATGCATAGTTTGTGATATAGGTTTATGAAGAGGGGAGTCTCTGTAGAAGTAGTAATCCACGTGAAAGAAGTTGATTGTGAAAGCCCCACAAAAGCAGTATGGACCCGATGTACCAGTGGATGCTATGTACTGCCATCCAGATCTTCCTTCAAGACTGAAAGACTTATCTCCCAGCTGTTGGATAAAAGATCTCAGCTGTCTGTCCTCTCAGCTAATTGCCCTCTGCTGAGGGAAGTCACTTTCCCCAAAGAAACACACTCTTCCTGGAGGCATGACTGGTTGATGTGGGAGTATAAAGGTCTAGCCTCCTTGCCCTGTCATGAGACAACCCTAAGGAGTCAGTCCAACTTCAGGTTCCCCATGGGTCAGCTGAGGCCTTGATGTGATTGTACTGCAGGCCAATTTCTACTCCGTCCATTTCTACTCTCTTATTTCTATACAGGTCGTTTCCAAGAGCAGTCATCAATTAACTTCTTGTGTGCTAATATATGACTTGGTGTCTGTTTTCCTGGAAACCCAGTTGCTCCAGTTTGTACTGAAAATGCTTAAGGAAAGCAGAATCTAAGACAAAATTTTGGAGCTGGATCACACAGCCCCTGTCTAGCAATGAGGACCCCATCACTGGCAGTAGATGGAATATCGATATACTCTGGAACAAGATGGTGGTGTAATTCTTAAAATTATCATTAATGCTAAACTTGGGTGGTATTCTGATGAAAGGAGCTGCACTGGTCAGTAAAATATATCAGGTGGTTGAAAAGCAATATAATATGGTCAGAGACAAGCTGAATCTGCCAAGGGAGGAATGGACAGGAATCGTAAGAGTATATATGGGATTGGAGTCTGAAGGGGCTGGAGCAAGAAGCTCAGGAAGAAAGCAAAGTTAGATAGGGAGAATTTATCAAGATGTAGCCATTCCTGTAAGATCTGGATTTAACATCCTGACATAGACCCTGGAAGATATTGCAAACATGCTGTGAAAATGGCCCCTAGAAGCTCGAAGAGAGTGATGGCCACCCCAAGGGAAGGAGAGATGCCAGACTGCCATGGCAGATAATGGAAAAACCCACCCAGTCTCTGCCTTTTCTTCTTGTGGTTGCTCAAGTACCTGAAGATACCATGAATCCTGGAAAGACTTTCAGAGATAATTTAGTCCAACCTCCTCTCAAATGAAGGTATTGTATCTACATCACAAGCAATTGTTACTGAAAATCTACAGGACAATAAAACTACAAAGTACTATTTATCCTGAAATACATGTGTTATAGTAAAACTAAACTAACCTTTGTCTCAAAAATAATATTTTTGTCATTAATATATATGTTAGGAATCTTTTAGGAGATCAGATAATTAACCAACACTGATCTTCTGTTTAAATCAAGAGTTACCACGCATGTGTGCATGCTCGCACACACACACACACACACACCCCAAGGGTGCTACTCAAGAGGTTAAATCAGTTATTCTTTTGGAGAAAAATTATATAGTGTTCCTGTGGCAAACTGCCCTTTTCTTGTAGTTTGCCAGCCAGAAAGTAATATATGTCACTCTCTTCTAACTGGGAAGATTAAGGTGAACACAAATAGAACTGAGGGTTCTCCATTTCCTCCATACATTCATTCATCTTTTCTTCATGACATTTTGGAACCCTTCAGTAAGAGCTTTGAATGTGAATGCAGAGGTGATGATTGAAGGGCCAAAGTTCCAGACATAAAGGAAAGCCTCAGAGTGTAAGATGATAAGGGATTCAGAGAGAGTCCTATCCCTCACCTCCAGCAGCCTACTGGACAGAAATACGATCAACCATCAGAATTGTCAGAAATTTGTTCAGGACAACAGCTGTAGAAGCCTTGTAAGAATTACCAGATCTGACTTGGCCTTCACAACCCATGTACTTCACCCCCAATAATCATACATGTACATATGCATGCAAGCACACACATAGCACATGTTCCAACTGTAGGAAGGTAGATGGTTACTACTCAGAGTAAATAATTATCTATCGTCCATTGGATACCTGAGGTATTAGAATCTTCATCTTCATGGATTTTCTTTATTATACTTAAATTTCTTATTTTGAGAAGTGTGGCCTTCCACCTAAAAGAAGATGTAATTATGTTTAAGTCTTAATGAAATAGATATGTGTATAACATCTTTCTAAATAAAAATCTCTCACTTATTTATATCAAATACTTTGGAAATATTGAGATTAACTTCAATAATTAAGGATTTCCAACCCAGAGATGCAGGGAATTAGAAAAGAGTAAATCACGGGTAAAGCGTTTAGTGACATTTGGTAATCTAGTGATCAGCTCAGTTTTAGTGTTGTCATCTGAACTTGGGATTTTTCATTTATCACTTGAATTAACCTTTTGCTATAACTCATCAAGAATAGTTCATTTAAATAATGTACAGGATACGAATACTTTAATGAAGTGCTTTACTATTTTAGATGGTATTTTAGATATTTTCCTAAAATTTCATATAACACTGATTTGAAAGAAATGTTTGGATACAATGATTTAGTGAACAGACCTATAGTCTGGTGGGTGAGGACAAAGATGAGATGGGGAAGTCAGACTCCAGTTGTCTGCTTCTCAACTTTAGGTACTTGTACTGCCACTCTACAGGCCTCGTTTTCCTTGACTATTAAAAAAAAAGATAACAGTAGTTCCTAACTTATAAAGTTATTATAAGAATTAAATGGATTAATGTAATGTAATTAGTGTAATTAATGAATTATGAAAGCACTTAACCCAGTGCCCAAAACATAGTAAGTTTCAATAAGTGCTATTATCTTTCATTCCTCAGTTTAAAGAATGTGAAAATTAAAGATCACGTTCATATCTGTTCAATAGGAAGGAACAAATAATCATTGACAAGTCATTCTGTATTTAAACTCTATCCCTCTGTCTTCTATATTCAAGATTCATTAGTTCCTTAACACAGATAAAGAAACTGATAACGATAGATGCTCAGGAATCTGCCAGAGTATTGCAGAGAGGAGGTAGAACAGTGGGGATTTAAACCCAGGTGTTTCATACTGCAAAAGTCCTACCTTTTCACCATCTCCCACTACCTTCTAAATTATGTTTAAAAGATGATGCCTTTTAAATTATGTATGGAAATGAAAATTACCATAGACAGAATATTTAAGTGCCATATTTCTTGGATATGAATTTTAAAGTCATAAATATGGTTCTTTATGTCCATTCGATGGCAGAGAGTTTTACCTCCAGGGTTAATTAAGATAGAACAAAGATCCAAAGTACAAATTTTGTGGCTTTTTAATGAGTCATTATTATTTCTTCCCCCCTTCACCTTTTTGCCTTAGAAAAAAACATTAAGAGCAGGAATATGGAGCGGGGAGAGATAGAGGATACAGAATCTGCAGCTCACTCTCTGCTGGTGTTGGAGAAAGACAGCCATCACCAGGGGTGGCTGGACACAGGACAATGCCAGCCTGATGGGAAGAGGGTTGGATGCTAGAATCCTCCTTAGGAAACTTTGTAATGAAAATAGTTTATAAAACTGCTCCATCCTCTGGAGGCTTGGTAAAGCATTCGAGTCAACTGACTTTCATCCTCTGCTTAGTGAAGATCCTCAGCTTATCTGATCCTCCATGTCCTTGGGAATTTCCTGGCCATCTTCTCTGTAATTTGGATTCCTGCATGGACAGATGGTTCTTGCTGTCCCCACATCCATCTTCCAGGACTGAACACTTCATACAAATTAGTTGAATAAATAAATAATGAGTGAAATAATTGATGTATTTTGTAAATGGGCACACACACACATAGACCTTCACTGGGAACATAAAATAAGGCATATATGTATGTGTGTATTTGTAAATGTTATATTAGTATGTCATTTGGAACTCTTTTTCTAAATGTTACCAACTGGAATGATATTCTGAAACATTTTTTGTACATTTTTTGGGTTTTAGGTATAATGAAATATTTTCCAAATGTGAAAACAAAATTAAAAATTAAATGTCTGGGTTTTTTTTTCAGTTGTTGAATCAACTTGAAACATCTGGATGGATAACTACTAAATTTGAATGATGCGTTTCTAGAATAGGACATGTAGGGTGCTCATCATTCTATTTCACGTTATTATAGCGGACACCTCAGAGAAATAAGAGGTAAGGCATACTCAGAAGTACAGAGAACAAAAAACTGGTGGTTGTCAGAGGAGAGGAGGGTGAGAGCATGGGCAAAATGGATGAAGGGGAGTATGAGATATAGGCTTTCAATTATGGAATGAATAAGTCATGAGGATGAAAGGTACAGCAAAGGGAATATAGTCGATGGTATTGTAATGCCCTATATGGTTACAGATGGTAGCTACACTTGTCTGTAATGAGCACAATATAACATATAGAGTTGTCGAATCACTATGTTGTGCACCTGCAATTAATGTAACACTGTGTATCAACTTTATTTAAAAAGTAAAAGAAGAAGAAAAATAAGCTACCAAGGTGTGCCTTCTGACCTAGAGTGACGTCCATATAAATCATGAAATCATAAACAGAAAACTAACAGTGGTTTTAACAACAAATTCCAAATTGGAAGCCTTGATGGCTGATCCTCTAAATTTGGTTGTAATTGAGTGGCTTCTCACATGGGCACTTCTGCATGTTGTGCCCCAAAGGTGTGGCAACAGAAACTTATATAATGATGGTTAATAAGACTCTCAAGAAAAACCAGGGATTCCAGGTAATTGGATAATAAAATTAAATTTTAAATAAAATAGATTTTAAATTTTAGATAAAATAAATCCATGTAAGATAACATTTTTGTCTGACACTTCTCTTAAGTCATTAACTCCCTTCTCCTTTCTCTTAGGGTTGATGTCTGGTTTGCCCATTTCTTTGAGGATACTATTGGGAAAATACTGATCAGGAAGGAGAGAGGAAAGCTCTAAATACAGGTATAGTTTGTGATTCTGTGATTATAAACAAAATCAGGCACTATCCAACTCCCTTCCTGGCCTAGGACTTTACAGTTTTGCATTAGTGAAATAAGAGTTATTGACTCCACCAGAATCCTAGAGAATTTGTGAAGAATAATGCAATTTTTTTGATGTAGATTTTCTCAAAGTGGCAGCATGTACTTGAAAAGGAAACTGAAAATTCCTGCTTAAATATCTCTGCTCCAAAAAGTTTCCTGCTAATTGTACCTGTTTAAAAGTACTAATGACATCGCCCTTCTTTCGGGTCTGCTGTCTCAGATACAGACTATTCTGATGTGTTCCCCCTCCTCTGTGCCTTTAGTAATCACACGGTCCTTAGCTTCTTGGGAAGACTCTTCTCCTCTCAGGATAATCTGAGAGAACTGTTCATCCATTATAATCAGTCTTCTGCTGTCAAATCTCTTGTCCCACCCACCCCCCCACCTACCTTGGAGACTCTACTTTCATAGCTCTAAGCAATGTTTCCTTTGACACCTCTTGAGCTGGTTTATGAAGAGAAAGCTCTTAGAATATGTAGCTAGCCTTTCTTTCTTTCTTTCTTTCTTTCTTTCTTTCTTTCTTTCTCTTTCTTTTTTCTTTATCTCTCTTTCTTTCTTTCTTCTTAAGAGTATAGAGACACCATATATTTATGTGAATCATTCATTACATTTATTTACTCAACAAATGTTTATTGAATGCCAAAAGATGCCTGGGATGGCTTAAGGCTTTAGAAATACATGAGTGAAAATAACAATAATCCATGCCTCTGTGAAGCTTCTATTCTATTGGGGAAAATGGAGGGGAAGACTGGTAATGAAATAAAAGGGAAATTTACAGTATGTAATCGGTGATAGGTGCTTTGGAGGGGGAAATGTAAAGTAGAATTAGGCAAGGATAGAAATTTTCCATTTTAGTTAGTGTAGTTAAGGCAGGTTTTACTGAGAAAGTGTCATTTTAGCAAGCATTTGAAGGTGATGAGGGAGATACCTGGGGGAACCGTATTATAGAGAGAAGTGACAAATGGGTGTGAAGTCTTAAGGCAGAACTGCCTTCCAGAGACAACAAGGAGGCTAGTGTGACTGGTGCAGGGCAGAGAGAAGAAGAGGGTAAGGAATGTGATCAGGGAAGAAACATGGCAGTGGTGAGGTCTGTGTTGGGGAGTGCACATTATTTCAGGCCTTGTAGGTCCTTAGACAGACTTTGGCTTTTCCTCTGAGTGAACTGGAAAGCCACTGGTTCTTAGGAAGACTCACAGGATCTGATTTATGTTGCAACTAAATCTCTCTGGGTGCTGATTTGAAAAGAGATTCTGGAATCAAGTAACGAGAATGCATATTGGGAGCCCAGTTGATTCTCTTGCAATAATTAATATAAGAGATGGAGATGATGGTGATAGGATCAGTGTGGTAACAGTAGAGGAAATGAAGAGAGTTCTAAATCTGCATGCATTTTGCGGGTAGACCCAACAGGAATTGCTAACATGTTGGATTTGAGATCTGAAGGGAAGAGAGGTCAAGGATGGCTTCATGGCTGTGGATCTAAGCAGCAGGAAAAGATGCAGTTGCCGTGACCTAAGATGGGAATCATTGCTGGTAGAGCCAATTTTTAGGAGAAGCTCAGGAGTTCAATATTGGAACTGTTATATATGCAGTCTTCTCTTCAAGTGGTAATGTGGGACTGTAAACTGATCATGTAAGCTGAAAGTGGGCAAAATAATTTTAAAAAGCCAATGGGAAAATTAAAGTTGTGCCATTACCTTTAAAAGTTTTTATCAAAATGTTTAAAAAGTCTCTTACTCTTCTAAAGAGTACTCATATAGGGAAATGAAAAAGTACAAAAATACTATTTAGTACACTAAAATTTAAAACATTAGAAACACTGAAAATTAAAATGTTTATTTCCTATAAGAAAGAAGTTTTTTAAAAGTAAGTTGAACAGTGCTTACTTTCTTAGCATATAGCTTACAATATGGAGCAAGCATTTTTTTCTGTGACTTGACAAATTGTCGTATTCCTTTTCAAGTTAGGATCCTTTGAGCTTTCAATGTTGTGAAATTTCTGTAACTTCATGTTTGTTCTATTCTAATTTCACTTCTAATATTATGAGCCATCACTTTTTTTTCCTTTTTTGAAAATATTTATTTATTTGAGAGAGAGAGCATGCACACATGAGTGAGCATGCAGGGGTGAAGGGCAGAGAGAAATAGAGAAAGAGAATCTCAAGCGGATTCCCCACTGAGCACAAAGCCTGATGCAGAGCTTGATCTCACAACCCTGAGATCATGACATGAACTGAAATCAATAGTCTGAGAGTTAACCAACTGAGCCACCCAGGTGCCCCTCACTTTTTGTTTCTGTGCTGCACTTTCTTCTTTGTTAGCTAATATCCTCTGTCATTTATCCCTTTTTGTAAAATATAACATGGGTTTATTATTGGGAGACAAGGAGGTAACACAACCACATGCTTTGCTGTCTGTGCAAATACAGTGAATGAACTGAATAACAAATACACGGCACCTGGTCACTAATAGACTTTGAAAGAAGGGCCATGGATTGGTCACTGATCATAAAATGTATCTGTTATTTATGTAGCAATTTGTGGACTAAAGAGATAGCAGTAAAGGGTATATTCTATGCAATTACTTAGAGTTAATATGCTATGGTAACTGGAATTTGAACTGGTTTTGGGAGACTGATGTACTTTAACTAAACCGTGGGGACTGAAATTTATGGATACTGGGACCATGTAAAGCAAGTTCTGGTTTATTTAAGATGTCTTTTAGACAGTCTCATGTATATGTTGAGATAAACAAGTCTGAAATTCAGGGAAATAGTCTTGGAAGGGAACCAAAATTTGAAGTCATTGAAAGCAGGAAGTAGACAAAAGTTCTGGAGCAACCTTATAATTTTTTTTCATGTTTAGAGTCCTTTCCAAATGCACAAACTGGATGTTTTATTCCCAACATTAGATGCCAGGGGGTCTTCATGTAACTTGAAAACTGTCACTTCCCAGTTTACATATCCTAGAGAGCACTTAATGATTTCCAGCCAAGCTGTTAGTGTTAAACCTGGATTTGTACTTTCTAAACTGATTTGACCATGGAACACTCTATGATTGCTTAAGGTGATACAGATATAAAATAAGTATTACCTTGTAGTGGGTCACTTTATTCTTTGGTATAACACTTTATTTGAAGAAATTCCATTTAGTTTATTTATGCAGTCAAAGAAAATTAAAGAACTTACTGAAATACTCTAAAAACTTTTGTCCAAATATGTCATAGAGAATAAAACCTTCAAATCTCCAGAGCATATTAGTTCCAGGAAGCATGAACCCAAAACTGAGCCTTATCTATGTGGGTATGTGTAATAGTTTTCATAAGGACAATTTAATATAAGATTTGGGGAAAAGTAAATCAAATAAAACAAACCACTTGGCCTTAATGTCTGGTGGGCATAACTACTTAAAACTTCCCATTTATATTTTCTGATTCAAAAATTAGAAGTAAATCTCCTTTAGGCATGTTGATATTAAACTCCGATGGTTTCTTATGAAATAAACATTGAAATGTGCCTTATTCTTACACTAAGAAATTTGCTTTGTTTTTATCTTAATAACTTAATATTAAGAATTAGAATATATTTAGAACATGCTCTGTAAGACCTTGAATTAGAGTAAAAAAATATTCTGAGTTTCTAGACAATGAACTTTGTTATTCTATCTACTCACTCCACTTATGGGGTACCACTGGCGAACACGCTATCCTCAGCATCCTCCTGCGTCCAATTTTACCATCTCTCTTTCCTCATCACGGTGCTTCTTTCCCCTGGAATCAAAAAGATCTGTGTGCCTCCATCTGACAGTCCTTCCTATGAAGCTACCTCTGATCTTTATCTCTCCCATCAGATTTGCCATATTCTAGATCTTCTGTCCTTCATTGCTTACTTCCGAATGTGCCTGGTTTGTCCCTTGAAAATTGATGTAATAAATTGTTAATAGCTAACAATAGATTAATACCTCTATGGAGATTTACATTTTAATCAGAAACCGCTATACATGCAATCCCATCAAAAGGATTTTGCTCTAATGGTGGTATTTCTGCCTCCATAACTAACTACTTGGGAAGACATTACTGATTAATAACCTGAATCGCTATGCATCTGGTTTCCTTAGCAACCACTGCAGTAGGTTCTTCCTTGAAGGTTTTTCTTCCCCCCCCAGTCTTGACTCTGACAGGGATCTTGAGCAAAATTTTTTTTCATACGGACATTAGTGGGGTTTTCCCCTGAATTTGAAATCATAAATCTTAGAGCTTGCAGGTAACTTCAAGGCCACCTAGCCCAACACTTTAATCTTACAGTTATAGAATTCGAGACCCAGACAGATTAGATGACTTAGGCAGAGCCCCAAAACTTCCTGACAGAATTTTTTCTTAAACTCTTAGTCTCTCTACAATGCCTTGTGAAATGTACGAAAGATGTAAAACACGTGGTTTAAGTAACAAAGCTTTAAGCAATGTCTGCATAAATGCCAATGGAGCACTGAATGCTATAATCCCTCAGTAAGTGGTTGCTGAGTGGTTACCTGTGAACCACAGCTTCAACGGGGGCTTGGTTGGATTGTCATTGCAGTGGAGAGCTTTACAGCATTGCTTTAGTCTACACAGTGAGGAAGACATTTCAATCAGTCTGAATTTTTGACAGTCAATAGCCTGAGCTTTCTCTGTAAACAACAAGTACAGTAGATGAGTAAACCAAGGCTAAGTTACCAAAAAGTAAGGAAGAGGGCGCCTGGGTGGCTCAGTGGGTTAAAGCCTCTGCCTTCAGCTCAGGTCATGATCCCAGGGTCCTGGGATCGAGGCCCGCATCAGGCTCTCTGCTCAGCAGGGAGCCTGCTTCCTCCTCTCTCCCTTCCTGCCTCTCTGCCTACGTGTAATCTCTCTCTCTCTCTCCGTCATATAAATAAATAAAATCTTTAAAAAAAAAAAAAAAAGAAAGAAAAGTGAGGAAGACACTGAAGGCAGGTTGGTATTTGGACCAATAGCCCATGACTTCTCTCCACACAAAGAATGGCAGTAAACACGTTCCTGGGCACAACAGTGAGCCATGGGAGACCAGGACTATTTATTTTTCCTTATGTGCAAAAACACTCGGGGTATTTGTAGTATGCGAATACAATTATGAATTGTTTAGGTTATAACTTGCTAACTCAGAGCACACCATACAACTAATGAGGCCAAGGTCACAAGTTTATTCCTTTGAGGACAAGTTTAATTTCATTCTGTTCATGCCCTCTGACCGCAACCTGCTATGGCTTTCTCGTACTGAAAAAATAACTTGAGACTGTGTTCCTCCATCAGGAAAAAAACACAAGATTATTTACGTATTGGCATTGGGTTCATTCTTTTCCTGAATAATTCACTTAATTTGTACTCAGACTCATGTGAATAGGATGGTTTAGTTTCACTTCATTTTAAACAATCAATCTAGTTGTATAATATAAACTGCATGCAATAATTAGAGGAAATCTCAAACTTTAGTTTTGGGTTTTTTCAAAGATTTTGTTTATTTATTTGAGAGAGAGAGAGCTCATGACTGGGGTGGAGAGGCAGAGGGTTAGGGAGAGGGAAAGGGAGAGAGAATCTCAAGCAGACTGCATGCTGAATGCACAGAGCCTGACTGTGGAGCTCAGTCTCAGGACCCTGAGACCATGACCTGAGCTGAAACCAAGAGTCAGACACTTAACTGACTGAGCCACCCGGGCGCCCTAAAACCAACATGGTTCTTTCCTTTTTTAAAAGATTTATTTATTTCTTTTAGAGAGAGTGTGTGTATGAGCACAAGGAGGGGCAGAGGGAGAGGGACAAGCAGACTCTGTACTGAGCACAGAACCTGACACAGGGCTCACAATCCCAGGATCCCGAGATCATGACCTGAGCCAAGATCAAGAGTCCAATGCTCAACCAACTGAACCACTCAGGTGCCCCCCAATTTTAGTTTTTAAGACTAAACAAATACGTAGGCATTTATAAATATGTTGCTTCCAGGACTGACTCCAGGATCACCTTAACACATGTGTTTGACTCACTGAAAATGCAGTCAAAATTAATATTGCAAGTGGATTTAGGAAGTGTTTTAGTTCTCTTTTTAAATCAATTGTTGAAGAAGGAAGAAAGAGACAGAGAATTTGAATCAAAATGAAAAGGGGGTAAAAGTAGAAAGAAGAGGTTAAAGTCCCAAATAAACTCTTTTACATTTTCTTCCATTAACATCATAGTTTTACCTTAAGTATACCTAGAGTTCATCTTAAAGTGTATTAATCTAGTGTCTACTTGTGTTAATGTTAGGTGGGAAGCCAGGGAGATTTAATGAATCAGTTCCCTTTCAACATCTAGTAAGTGCTCCTGCTAAATTTTTAGGGAGCTGTTCTTGTACTTTTATTCTTCTATGTATATTTTATGATAAGTTTATCAAACTTCACAAAACAATCTCAGTGAAAAATTTACAAATTAATTTTATGAAAACAGACATCTTTATAAAATCAGATCATACCATCCAAGAGCATGATGTGTCTCTGCATTTATTCAGACCATCTCCTATGTCCTTCATTATAATTTTAAAAGTTTTCTTCATTCTCTGTTAAGGTAATTCCTGTGGTTTGCTTTATACAAATATTTAGGCTTTAATATTTTAATATGAAAATACATTTTCTGTCACCCGTAAATTGCTTTCCAAACTCCTGCACACTGTTGGTGTAATGATTAAGCCAAACAAACTTGGAACATTCTTTGAATAATTATTTAAGGCCTTCCTGTATAGAAGGAGCCCAAAAGTAGAGTACACCCCCTGAGACATAAGTTCAGTACAAAATCTTGAAGCCTTTACTGAGATGGCCAATGTGCATCGCATTAGAGAGTTGCAACAAATCCCTGGTTTGGATGGACACATTATTGCCAAATGAAGAGCAAATATAGTTCTTGGTAAAATTAGCATAATGGAAGCCTGCATGATCTATGCAAGTGATGTGAAGATGGCTAATTATAGGTTTAGATTGAGGAAAACATATCCATCTAAATATATTAGAAAACATCCAAATAGAAATAACCAAAGTGTAAATTCAGTCAGAGGATTGAAAAGCAGGTGTTTGACGTAAGACCTATATTGATACTTTAATACTCTTTTAGAAGTAAACTGACACCAAAAAAATGCCTGTTAATTATAATTGGGATCAAAAAATAAGGATATTTAAAAAAATAACAGTGCTACTAAATCTCTGAGACAGTAAATCTTAAGTCAGAAGGCCACATATTTCAATGTCTTATAAAGTGGTATCATAAGATAAACAAAATAAGTGATTATTGAATTGATTATTGAATTTCTTGAAATAAAGTAAAACAATAAATTAAAAACATTTAAGATATGTTTTATAAAGCAAATCAAGTGATTATGGAGATGTTAACCTTGAAATTTCCAGACTTCTAAGATGCTTTCTCTTTATCTACAATTTTCTTTTTGCCCCAGTTCTCCTCCATTAGGTTTTCTAATTAACTCCCACTCCTTTATCAGATACCAGTTCAGATTTAACTCCAACTAGGTATCCTTATTTAAAACTATTGCTTGATGGTCAAGCTTCAGTATTTGCTGAATGAACGAATGAATGAATGAGTAAATAAATAAATGCCAAGATGGGGAAAGCCCAGGAAGTGTCTCATTTCTTTTTTTCCCTCCCTTTTCTTCCACATCTCTCCTATCAATCCTCAAATCGAATTAGCTGGTACTATGATTGATCTCATCCAGGTTATGTCAAGACTATTTTACAAAAATAATTGACTACATTAATACCATTTGTAAACCCCATTGTGAAGCATGGAAAAATTACGGATGTAATATACCATTCACCTTCTAAAGGTATGTCAGAGTTCAGAAGAAAGTAATAGATATATCAAGATAAATGAAAAAAAATTAAGAAGCAGGAAGTAAGCATGGTAAATTGGAAATGACACTGCAGTAAATCTCAGTAAAAAGGAGCTTTGGTTTTAGCATGAATTAAGAAATTGGAGACAAGTTTGGGGCTAATTCAAGTTAGGAAGGGGGATGAGTTGCACAGAATCCTCAAATGGTAACAATCTTTTTTTTTTTTAAAGATTTTATTTATTTTTATTTGACAGAGAGAGAGATCACAAGTAGGCAGAGAGGCAGGCAGAGAGAGGAGGAAGCATGGTTGCTGCTGAGCAGGGAGCCCGACGCGGGCCTCGATCCCAGGACCCTGAGATCATGACCTGAGCCGAAGGCAGAGGCTTTAACCCACTGAGCCACCCAGGGGCCCCAAATGGTAACAATCTTAATAAAAGTGTAAGCTAGAAATAAACAGTTTTAAAAAATCCATTTGTGGAAGTGGAAGGAATGAGGGTGTATTGGTCAAAGGGGATAAAGGTTCAGTTGTGCAGGATAAATAAGTTCTAGAGATCTAATGTACAGCATGACAACTATAGTTGATAATACTATATTGTTTAGTTGATATTTGCTCAGAGAGTAGGTCTCAAGTGTTCTTACCACACAAACACAAATGGTAACTATGTGAGATGTTGGATACATTAATTAACTTGACTGTTTGTAGTAATCATTTCACATGTATATGTATCACACTGTATATTGGGGCACCTCGGTATCTCAGTCAATTCAGTGCCTGACTCTTGATTTTGGCTCAAGTCATTATCTCAGGGTCCTGAAATTGAGCCCAGCATTGGGTTCTGCACTCAGTGGAGAGACTGCTTGAGATTTTCTCTCTCCCTCTCCTTCCATCCCTCCCTCACACTGGTGTTCTATCTCTCTCTCTGTCTTTCAAATAAATAAATAAATCTTTAAAAAATATATCACAGTGTATACTTTAAACATATACAATTTTTATTTATTATACATCAATAAAACTAGGAAAAGGATAGGAAAAAAACTAGAATCAATGAGGCTTCTAGAATGAAAGGTTTCCCTTTCATCTGTAAGTTTCTAGGCTTCTGTGATTTCTTAGCAAAGTGTGAATGTACAGTAGTGCAGTTTTTTCCTTAAGTGGAATTAGGAGTTTCTTTCTCAATTTTATTTGGTTTGATTGAAACATTTATGGCAAAATAGCAAAATGAAATATACAGTAGACTTAGCCTAGAGACCTGATGTACAGCATGGTGACTATAGTTGATAATACTATATTGTATAGTTGATATTTGCTAAGAGAGTAGATCTCAAGTGTTCTCACCACACTAGAAGATCTCTGGAAATCTCTAGAAAATCTCAAAAAAAATGTTGATAGGAAGTAGGTTGTATAGTGAAGAATGCTCATGTGTTTAGAATTAGTATTTCTGACATACTATAGAACTTTATCCTACCTTTTCCTTCTTCTTATTTTTCTTTCTCTCTCATCTAATCCCTTCACTTCCCTCCCCATACCATCTCTTAGACTCAAGAAAATCAAGAGTAAATATTGGTCTACATTATGAGGCAGCATGTTCTGTCCACAGCTCCTTGTTCATGAATATATGTGGGTTAACTACTAAATCGAAAATGAAAACCAATTACAAGATAGATGGTGGACGAAGATGGTAATGATGATGATGATGATATGATGATGATTATGATTCAAAACAGTACCCAACTAAGAGAAATTGTAAATGATAAAATTCTTAGTGTACCTCAGGGATACCTTAAAAGGAGATATTAGGCCTATTCTTGAATAACATTATCATGGGTAGAAAAATAACCAGTTAAAAGTGATTCAAGAAATAACAAAAGCAGAGAAAATTTGTTAATAATACAACTGCATTTCAGGAGATGAATATATTTAAAAACCAAACGAGCTTTTAAGTCATGAAACATTCCTTCACTCTGTGGAACACAGCTGAAGCAATGTTAATTACTTGCTTTCTACTCAGAATACTTTAATTTATTTTTATGGTATTACATTATTGTGGTATCTGAACTGAATAAATAATAGAATATTAGTTCCCTATGGTAAATTAAGAAAGAAATCAGTATAATAACCCTCTTCAAGGAGAAGAGATAAGAGCAGTTATACAATCCATTCATGAATCATATTTATCAGCTTCTCAGCAGGAACTTCTATTTAAAAATCAATACTTTCTTCCCAAAATGCACAATTTCCTAGAAATTAGGTATATTGTGCATGGAAGATTTTTTCATAGTAAGTTTTGCCATAATGTAGCAGTTACGGACATAACTTTGGGATCTGATTAACCTGTATTCTAATCCTATCACTTGCTGTAAAATCTTAGGCAATTATCTTTTTATACTTATATAAGGAAGACAATATTTTATTCAGATGTTTTAGGAATTAAATAGGTCACAGAAGTACTTATTATAGAAGCTACCACACTAGCACGTAGTAAGTGTTAAATAAATGACATTAACATCATCATCACCACCATCATCACTACCATCATCATCATCATCATTGTCGTCATCATCGACTTTGTGACTTAGATGTTATTGTGATTTAGATGTTATTATCACTAGTTTACATGCAAGGAAACTGAGGCTCTGAGAAATTAATTCACTGGTCAAATTTCATAGAAATGTTAGGAGAAAACACTTAAATTGCCAAAATCTTCTACATCCTTGTAGAGCCAGATTATTAGTTTGTAATTTGAATATGCATCTAAGACTGTCAGTATAACTTTTGAGTAAGATGTGCAAATTGAAATACATGCAAGTAAGTGCAGTCAGTCCTATTTTCTGAGGGAAAAAAATATGGCCATATTATCCCAAACCTTGATTGGAAAACCTATAATTTTTGTTTACCGATCTAAATCAAGGTTGAAATATTAAATCTCAACTTCTTAAGTCTTAGTGTTCAGCTTCCTTACTTATAAATAACTGGATACCAGAAAGAAAAGAGAATACCTTTAATCCAGTGATGTATGTCTACCTCAAATTAAACCTTGGACAAGTGCCTGAATGCACCAGTGCACCTTTTGTTGTGTGTGTCATGGTTCATTAATTTTTCCCTCCATTCACTAAATATATATTAGATATCTATTAAGAGCACAGACATGTATAAAGCCCTGGGCACACAAAGACTCTATCTCTACCTTGGAGGGACTCACTTTCCAATGTGGAAGGGCAATATTGAACCAAAAATCATGGATGAATTTGAACAAAAAGAATATCGTGTATGAAGATATGGAGATGGGAAACAAAACAGTGTTTTCAGAGAAGGGCAAAAAGTCAAATGATTGAGGGTGAGCTAGATACCAGGTATGAAAGAATGATGGAAGCTGGCTTAAAGATATTCTTAAATCCTACATCAGGTAGGCTTCGTATTTAAGACCAAGGAGTAAAAAACAAAATCAGTGAGAGTGACATGTTTAGATTTACATTTTGAAAAATTATTATGACTACAACCTACAGGACGTAAGCTGAATGCATCCTTCCAGTGATGCACGCAACCCTTCATTCCTTCATTCACCATTCACTCATGTATTCATATGCTTATTCTTCAAACATATGTTTTGCTCACTTACTGCATGTTGAACAATGTAGAGCATGATGGAAGTTTGGAGAAGAACAAAACAAGCATTCATTCTCTTCCCCTCCCCAGGGTGTCCCCCTTTCCTCTCTCTAAAGCTTATTGAGAAGTGTCAGAGACTGACAGTAAACAAAGATTGGATAATAAACAAAATAATCCAGTAGATGAATATAGTAAACCATGTAAGAAATGATGAGGGTTTGAAAAAAATCTCTAGAGGTAGAATCCTAAAGGCATCAATAGATAGGAGAAGTATTTAGAAAGTAGAATTTATGGGACATGAAGACAGATTGAAAGTAAGAAGCAGGAGAGAAAAGGGTTTAGAAGAACTGTAAGGTATCAATTGTGACATTTTGGTGAAATGGAGCCACTGCCTACTGTATTCCTTTACTGGATAGGCTAAGTCAAATGGTTTGGTACAACTGAAGACACCCATTCGGAATTTCAGGTATTTATTTATGTCATTTTTCACTCATTTTGCAGGATTAGAATCATTAACTTATGATCTCTACCAATGCTCAGACAGGTACACGTAGAGAGGAAATGGATGTGTTTGAATTTCTTGTACCAACTGTCATTCGTTCACACTCATCTAAGATATAATGGACCCAACACACAGCATGCAAGTCTGAGACCACTGCCAACTCTGACCCAAGGTGAGATAACCAGACTATTATGTTAGGATCAAATCTGTTGATGGTGGGGTGTGGAGAGAGTGGGAATTCCAGAACATTTAAACATCAGGTAGGTGAAGAAAGGGAGTAAACTTAGTGGAAGAGCTATGTCTCCAGGAGTGGGTTTATATGGAAGAGATTTATTTTTAAATGGACACAGCCTGGAAGCCAGGCATCTTTAGAACACCCCACATGATAGTAAATATTTAAGATATGAATGGCAAACTCTTAAATGTGGTGCCTTTGTGCAGTGTACACACCATTCTTAGCTCATAGCCCTAGAACCAAGCACAACTTCTGACTTTCTAATTTCCTTTATAACTTGGATTGTAAATTTTTTTCTTAAGAAAATCTTCCCTACTCAGCCAAAACCAAAATCTTTAACAAAGTCAAATTTTGGACAAATCCTCCATCCTTTTAATAACTCTGTTTCTTTCAGATTAGCCACTTTCTCCAAGCCAAAAAAAAAAAAATCAGAGATACACTATTTTGCAGATTTCCTTTCCCTTCCTATTTACTTCTCTCTTTTCCCCCGCGCTACCTTAGGTGAAGTTCACCCAGTTCACCATTCTGATATGTGTAGAGACAAAAGAGAGAAAGGAGGAGTGAAAAGGTAGTTGAGTTCTTGTTTACGGTTAGTAATTCCACTTTGAATGGTGTATACTACTCTAGAATCTGTTGTCTCTTTAACACAGTTTTCTCCTCTTACTTCACTTCCCCTGTTTTCCTTCATCCACTTCTCTCTTCCCCAAACCTTCATGTAGCAGACTACCATTAGGAAGGCCAGGGGGGCCCCACAACATTGGTACCCCACATATTGTAGAATTTGTCCTGTTAACCTTCCTCTCTGAGGAAGATCAGATAGCCATCTGCCTCTCAGTTCTTTGTCATGTTGACATTTGGGATGACAGGTTGCTAATGTCAATAGCAGGATCTCATGTTCAAAGTTTGGCTACCATTTCTGAATGGTTTTGAAAGTCCCCTAAAAAAATGACAGAAATGCCTAAGAACAAGATAAGATAGCAGACAGTTTTTGAACTTGAGGAACAGAAGTATCTTTCTGGAGAAATGAATTGACTTTATAGCCTAGATGAGGAATAACTAGACACGGAGATCATATATGCAAAAGTAAACAGGAAATGTAACTTTTATAGATTCATTCTAGCTCTGATAATTAATACCTTCAAGGTAAGTTTCAATGAAGATGGGGACTAATTTCCTAAATAGAATTTTGGAAGTAACTAATCTACACTTGCCATAAAAATGCTTTCTTTATTCAAGTTCAATGCATCACTTTTATACTTTTATAATCTGTTGAATATGTGGTCATAGATAGCCAAACTCCATAAAACAAGGTGGCCAAATACTAATAAAGTAAGAACACCAGACAGAGTGTACAGGAGGTATAATTTCCATCAGGCATCCCCTGCTGTATTCCAGACCTGACTAACATTTCAGGCAAGCCAGGGTTGCTTGAGTCACAGTAATTAAGTTAATTAACAAAAGCCAGTGCAGCCTTTCAAATATATGAAAAGACTATATCAACTCACAGAACATTTTTCTTCACTCTAGAAAAAGAAAGAGAGCACAAAAATAAAACAATTATTGCATAGCTAGTGGGCAAATGCCTCTTTGCTAATTTATCATCTACTTACTACCACTCTTTAAAGCGAACCTAACTCCAAATAAGGCTTGCATTTTTCTGTTTTTCTTCAAACCAAATGTAAGAATAATTGTCTAAAAAAATTCCTGAATCACTTTAGTTCATAGAACTTCTACTAGGAGCTGTAATTCTACAGGGTATCTGTTCATTTAACACTCATATGGATGGACTGTATTTTATTTAAAAGCATATGGCCTCTGGGAAACAAACTGAGGGTTTTAGAGTGGAGGGGTTGGGGGGGTTGGGTGAGACCCGTAATGGGTATTAAGGAGGGCATGGATTCCATGGAGCCATGGGTGTCATATGCAAACAATGAATCATGTAACACTACATCAAAAACTAATAATGTACTGTATGGTGACTAACATAACACAATTAAAAAAATAATAAAATGTTGATATTTTGTCAAAAAAAAAGCACAATGCATTAAGGTTATGTAAAGGAGTATACACATTTAGATTCATTCAGTAAGCATTCTTTTACATGTATTAGTAAATGTTTTCTACCACCAACAAGCATGTGAACTAATAGAAAGTCACTTATACAAGTTAATAATATAAAATAAAATTTAGGAAATGTAATAAGGCATTTGTTTAAATGGTAACATTAGGAAATAAATTCAGAGGAGACATTGAAGCAGAAGACAATCAAGAAACCTTAAATCAACAAATATATACTAAATTTGAACCACACTGAGTGTAAGAAATTATGCCAGATAACATTGATTATAGAAAATATACCAGTAGCTCAATTTTGTACAGAATATGATCCATGTCAATGAATAAAAATGCAATCGACATGTGATAAATGCCCAACAAGTACAAGGGAAACAGTTTCTACAAACATGTAGAAGAAGCAAATCACCTGTTATAATGATGAAAGTTTTTATGCGGGAGGTAAGGTTTGCATCAAGCTTTTAATAATCTCTATAATTTGATAGAAATGGAGCATTTTAATTAAAAGAACTATTTTCAGCAGAAGTCAGTTTCATTTGAATGAAACATTCTTAAAGTTAGCATTTGCCTTGGAGAGGATACTGGAACTTAGAGCCTAGGATTGGTTCCACGTGCTCGAAAATTTGATTTTGTCAGCATTCCAAGAGCGGGTCAATTGCTGAGGATGAGACTCACATTAATCAAGTTCACAGAGCCTGAAGTATAAATAAGAATATCAATTTATTAATTTACAACACAGGCAGAAGTAGTTGGGAAGCCAGCTTATAAGAAGTCTGCCTGGTGAACAAGAAACCAGAGCAAGAATGTAAAAGGATTTTTTTGTAAATATTCAATTTGGGGTTATGTTAATCACTTACCGCCTTCTCCAGAAAAATTCCTGACAAAATTAACTGAGTTCTTGAATCTGCAGCTCAGTCATATGGCAGGAGGCGAGGGGGAGTGGGAAGAGGGGTGTTTATGCAATCATACGGATGGACGAATGGGCCATATCAATATTTTTCTCACTCAGTCCTGTTTCTCTATGCCTCCACAACACGTCTGCTCGGCTGTCTACTGAAACATATTCTTTACTGGGGAGGAAATAGATCTATGTGCATCCTAAATTTGATATTGCCAGTAAATCGAGTTAGAACTGTAGAATAGTACACCATTTAATTCACCACTAGGTAGTCTTTATTTAAAAGTAATATAAGGTCATCTTAGAACATTCAGAAAATATTAAAGTGTTCAAAACAAAAAATGAAAAACCTCCTTCCTCTACTTACTGCTGCCTTAGTTCCTTTCCTCAGCTGTTCTATTGATAGCGGTTTGGGGTGTATTTTTCCAGCACATATTTGCAGGCATATGCAAATAAAAAAGCATGTGCATATGCTGTTTTTAATGTAATCAAATGACATATACCGATCTCTAACTTGCCTCTTTCACTTAAAAATATAATTATGCATAATCTTCCTATAGCAAAACTCATAGCTATAGCTCATTCCTCATCAATATCTCCATTAGCACTGCGCTCTAAGCAGGAGCTCACCTTACACACGCAATCCAATACCCTTTCTACTACAATGTACATTTAAGGAGCCTGTTTGAGTGAACCTTATCACAGACTAAATTCCAAATGACACATATATTTTATATTTTGAAAATTTGCAATTTCCCTACAAAAGTTGTTATGGAGCATCTGTAAACTTCCGGCAGAGGGGGATGATAGTACGGATTTCCCCATGCTTTAAATAGTATGAAATTTCATAAATGTTTACAATATTTGCTAGTCTAGTTAGTGAAAAACAGCTAAATTTTAATTGGCTTATTTTAATTGAGGGGGGCTTTTATGTATATTATTAGTCATTTAAATGAAATGTATGTGTGTGTGAGAGACAGAGAAAGAGAGAGAGAACTGGCTCTTCAGATCTTTTGCCCATTTCGTGCAGTTGCTTTCTTGTTTTAAACAGCCATTACTATTTATTTACAGATTAAGGAAATTATGCCATATGTAATGCAAACATTTTTCAGAATTTGTTGTTTGGTTTTTAAATTTTGTTGACAGTGAGTCATTTGGAATTTATTTTGTTAAGAAAGGTAAGAATCCAGTTCTTTTTCCTCAAAACATAGCTAGTTATCCTAATCCAGTTTATTGAGTAATGTGTTTTCCCATCACTGAGTTTTAAAAACCTGTATTTATCATGTATTAAATATCCAATGCAGATGGTTCTGTTTTTGTTCTCTTTTCAGTTCCATTGATGTGTCAACCCCTAAGCCATTATGGCATGGTTTAATTAGTACAGTTTAGTATATACTTAACATAATAGTTCTCTACCATTAACAAATCTTCTTTGACTTCTTCTTATTCTTACACATTTATTTATACACATAAATTTTAGCAAGTTTTCCTTTAAAATTGAAATCAAGAAGTAGAATGGGAGGGGGAAGAGAGGAGAATCATAATAGTAATTGATGTAGACATATTTAATTTATATTTGCATTCCCAATGCACTGATGTCACTATTTCTATGCAAGCATAAGGAGTCACTGGTTATTCGAGTTTTCTCTCATGTCTTAATAAAAATTTAAATTGTGTTTACATATATCCAGCAACTTTCTTGTTAGGTTTCTTCCTAGGTGTTTTGTGCTTGATTGTCCTTTGAAAAGGCATCTTTTCGGGCGCCTGGGTGGCTCAGTGGGTTAAAGCCTCTGCCTTCGGCTCAGGTCATGATCTCAGGGTCCTGGGATCGAGGCCCACATCGGGCTCTCTGCTTGGCGGAGAGCCTGCTTCCTCCTCTCTCTCTGCCTGCCTCTCAGCTTACTTGTGATCTCTCTCTCTGTGTGTCAAATAGATAAATAAAATATTTAAAAAAAAAAAAGAAAAGGCATCTTTTCTATACAGGAAAGCTGCTTTTTCATTAATTTTTAACTTGAGCTGGTCGCAGTACTGATTGCTCTTAGCTAATGGTCATCACTACTTCACTCTTTCCCCTTACCGGTCAGTTCCCTCATTAATGCCTACTAAATACCAATACCCTTCAAATCTGTTCAGCCTTCTCTGTTGCTATAAATCATGCCCAACTTCAAACTTGTTATCATGGATGCCCTGGACTACGACATGCTCGATCTCATCCTTTAACTACAGTATGAATCTGTATATTTATTTCACTTCCATATTTAAAACTCTTCAGTGGTTTCCTATAATATACATAAAAGAAGGGAAAAATCTAGGTTTCTTAAACTTACACCAGTGACTCTCAGTCCTCATCTCTGCCTCTCTCTAATTCACATTTCATAGCCCATAAACACCCTAACGGGCTCCCTAAGGTTTCTGCCTCTGTACTTTGGACTTCCTAGAATACACCATCAGTCATCTCTCCCTTCCTTGAATAGCTCTGACCACCCGCCTCTGGAGTAAGCAGCTTGCCTTCCTCAACGTTTCTCTAGCTGCATACTGACTTGTGTACATTTCCTCAGCACCCCCATAAATCACTGTGTATATTCCTATTTCATATTACACTTTGCACTATAAATGTTTAAACAGTTGTCAGCTCAATATATGAAATCTTTAAAAATAGGTTCTGTTTCTTGGTTATCTTAGAATTCTGTATGTAGGAATTTGTTTAGGCAAATGGATTAATGAATGTAAAGATTAAGTATTATTAAAGGCCTGTTTTGTGCCAGACACTCAATTTTAGGTGCTAAATACACAACAGTGAACAAAACATAAAAGTACTTGCCTTCCTTGATATCACACTCTAGGGGAGAAAGACAGTCAATCAAAAAATAATGAAGTAAATATGTAGTATATCAGGACTTTGTAAAAATGAAATAAATGGAGACTATACCATGTCATAGACAGAAAGTTTCAATTTTATAATGATAGAATATCTCAAAACTGATAATAGCTTCATTTCAATTTTAACAATTCAAGTTTTATTTGCAGAATTGAGAAATTGATTCCCTGTATTTCATAATAAAAATAAAATTTAATGAAAATTCCAAAAGGTGGTAGAATTAATAGATTGTAGATCTCGGTGGGGTTTTTGTAAAGGTAGGAGAGAGAGTGAGTGACCTGGAAAAGAACATAAAACATAAATTCAGTTTTTATTATTATTAGATTTAGTGAATATACAAAACAAAGCTATCAATTTGCTAAAAAAAAGCATGTAAATGGCCTCTCAGACTCTGCTCTTTCCTCATTGTGCATGAGGTAAATGTGGCTTTGAGGTAGGATAATCAACTCATCGTGGTTTGCCTAGATTTCTTGGCAATGTCAAGAAATGGCTTGGCGAATGGCATCATTAGAGAAATCAGTAATGACAAATTTTAGAATATGTCCATAGACCTGGAAATCTCAGGAAAATTCAAGAAGTCCAGGTTATTGGGAGAATCACGACGTGGACATTAAAATCACCAAGAATCATTGACAGAAGCAATTTTGGAGGGAAAAAACAGCAAACGAGGACAGAAGCAAAGAGGACATCTATCGCACTTCCACAGCTTACTGGTGCCTGTTAGGAGGTAGAAAGCATAGCCACTCCTTTCTAACCTTCTAATGGAAGTATGGAGGCTAGTGGTGTGGATAGTCTTACCTGGAGAACCAGGAATTGTGTTGACTCTCGTTTTAATCCCAGAGCACAAGGATTTCCTTATTGTACCATGGAAACAGTATGAGAAATGGCTTGCACCACAACATCTGTAGCACCCAGCTCCCACCCCATTGTCGCCAAGGGCAGGGTGAAAGCAGAGGAAGCACAGTTTTACCTGAACTATGCACGGCATGTTTTCTCTCCTAAGGATGGCACAGATCAAGTACAATAGTTAGCAATTCTACACTATTACTGACCAAAAAATAGTTGAATTGGTTAAACAATTAATGTTGATTATTTTAGGTCAGCCCTTTTCTAATGTTGAACTTGATCACAGCTACTCCTCATTCCAGGTCTAGTGTCTCCCTTTAGCAATTCCCAAATCTTTAGGTCAGCGTGGAAGAGATTAACACCACCCAAATTTGCCCTAAGAGATTTGCAGCAGAAAGCCATTTCAATAATTTGTAACAAGGACTGGATTTACATACCATCTGGTAAATGCATCTTACCAGTTGGGAACTGACCTGAGAAGGTAAATTAAAATAAGAATAATTTGCTTGATGAATTTGGGATCAGAACATAGATTAGTAAAGTGGCCTTAAGCAGCCATTCATCAAGCCCTTAGAGGTTTGGTAAGACATTGTCTGTTCTAAATAGATATAGCTGTCCAGTGGAGGGGATATTTCTGGTGACTGGTGATGACATTTTCTCCTCTGGATGATGCTAAAGAAACAATGACTGATTTTTACTAACTTCCACTTTCTAGACTCCATGGGGACTATTATCTTACAGTCTGCATTTGTTATAATAGCATTATCCATTCCACATTTCCACCTACAATTTCCAAAGTAGGCAGATGATTTTTCATCGATGACATTTTAGGATGCTGCTCCATGATGACATACAGAGGTGCCTCCTTATCTTACATCTAACTTGTCTTAAAACAGCACCATGGTATCAGCTGCCTTAGAGAAGATTTTCAGGAGACAGAATTGGACCTCAGGGATTGGCAGCTAATTCCATACCCGCAGTACATCAGCGGTCTTACAAATTCCTGTCATAGAGAGTAGCACGGTCTGCTGTGTCCCTACATTGAATATCCTATCTTAATACTAATGTAATTACCTTTTTATAAATAATAAATCCCCCTATATGCAATTCCTACCCCCCAGTTCATCTGGTTAAATTGAAAGTAAAGCTGTAACACTCTATTTCAGGCGACACCGTATAGGACTTTATGGGTGATATGTTGGCAGTGCTTCTCAAACTTTAATTTGTATATGAATCTTCTAGAGATCTTATGCAGATTCATAAGATCTGTTATAATGCAGATTCAGTAAGATCAGGCTGAGCCCTGAGATTCTGCATTTATAGCAAGCATTGGTGTTGCTAATCTAGAGACCACACTTTGAGTAGCAAATGTTTAGGGGCTTTGTAACTAGCATCATCTCCCAGTGATGCTTTTGCAGGTTTCATAGTAGCAATTGCTGCCCTCAGGGAATTTTTACTATTGATGGTTCTTGGCTTAGTCTCTCTGCAGAAGACCCTACTATGGGATTTCAGTCAGGTTCTTGATGTCTCTTGCCCCTTTGCAAAGTTCCCTTGAGCAGATGGAAGGCTCAGGGCAGTGTAGTTGTTGAGAGCCTGGGCACTGCCATTTAAATGCAAAGTGGCCTTAGTCAATTTTCTTTTTTTCTTTTTTTTTTTTTTTAAAGATTTTATTTATTTGACACACAGAGAGAGATTACAAGTAGGGAGAGAGGCAGGCAGAGAGGCAGGGAGAGGAGGAAGCAGGCTCCCTGCTGAGCAGAGAGCCCGATGTGGGCCTCGATCCCAGGACGCTGAGATCATGACCTGAGCCAAAAGCAGAGGCTTTAACCCGCTGAGCCACCCAGGCGCCCAATTTTCTTAATTTGTATAAAGTCTCAGCTTCCTCACTTGTGAAATGGATAAAATAATAATGGTGATAATAATAACTGTGACATTGTATAATTCCTAAGAATGTTATCAGGATCAATGAGATAATGCATATAAAATTCTAAATATGTAGCCCTTGATACATATACATTGTATTATTATTTTTTATTGATATCATTATTACCGTCCTATTTCATATTATCTCATGGAATCAATATCTTATCTGCCTCTTGATATTTTTTTGCATTCTGAGGCCCCTTCTCCTTAACTTAGCTTGAGATGAAGTTTCATTCCCTCATGAGGCTGCACAAACGGCTTGTATGCCAGTGCCTGGCAGTACCTCTTCACAATATCTGAATTCAGACCTCAACGAAACTTAGAACAAGTTCCAGAATCTTCCTGACATTCTTATTCCACTTATCCACACAAGGAATTTGAGAAATCCGTTATTTTTTTTAAAAGTATAGCTACTCTATTATGAGTTACTTCGGGAAAATGCAGTTCTTTACTGAGTGCAGAATCTGTTATTTAAAGTACATGTTTGGCAGCTGCTAGGTTGGATGTTAAGTGAGAGAGGTGAGTTAGCATGAGACAATTCTGTTTCTCAGAGTGTTTGTCTATGATTAAATTGATTTTTTTCCCTGTATTTAGCAACTAAAAAAGAACTTTAGGAATAGCTTAATTAATCTTTGAATCATGTCAATTTTACTCTCCACTGGATAGGCACTAAGATTTTGTATTTAAGAGGATTCTTCTTCTCTTGTATCACCTGCTGATTTCTGCAGGAGATCCACCTAGCACAGTAATTTGTATTCCTATTTTTAAATTATGTATAACCAACATCTAGGTGACTCCTATTAATAGACGTCTCCAGGTGCAGGAACAAAGAGTGGCCTTTCTGTGAAGCGACAATGCATATTTTTGCTCTCACCAAGAGCAATCTGTGGTTCACTGATTTGCTTATCTATGTACTTCCTGAAGAGCTTCCCCTTTATCCTAGGAGAGGACTATCCTTTGGAATCCACAGCATTTTAGATAGCATTGTATTTTGTTTTTTAAAAAATTCCATCACTTTTGGTCACAGCAGTTCCTGGTAAGTAGAGTAGCCGTTTTCCTAAATAGGCAGTAAATTATCAGAAACTCTCAGATATCCTGCATCATCTAACTTAATGACCCACATCATACATAGTTCTTCACTTTCTCAGACAAACGGAAGAAGTGCATACTATTAAACAAGAGGTTTTAGAACTTAGAAAGGAGAGGTAAAATTGGTGTGGAGTGTAGAGTAATTAAGGCAATCCAAAAGTAAGTGGCTCGGCTGTCACAAGTTCTCTCTCAGACTTCCTGGGCGAGTGATGGACTACAGAAAGCTGTCAACTCAATCACAGGCCAGCAGTCCAACATGTGAGATAAAGTGCCCTTTATTCTGTCCTCACCTCCCAGCCAGATTTACACTCGAATTAGTGCAGCAAATGAACCTCAGGAGAGGAGTTTCACAGAGCTGGTACTGTGCCATCATCCTCAAGAGGGAAGGCCTCCCTACACCTAATATGTAAACGTGAGCCTGTGTTTGGATCTTACCAAGAGTTCAGCATCCCATCTTCTGTCAATAGCTGGGAAGACTGGGGGCTAATCCTGGTCCCAAACTGGTTTTCTCAGTTCTGTGCCTGTAAGCTCTAGCCAACACACCTCCTCAATGCTTAGAATATTTTAGTCATTAAGGAAGTTTTGGAATCATTTTAGAACAACACGAAACATTTATTTACCACATTTATCACAATCAGTCAATGTGTAAAAGTGAGTGTTTTTGAAACAAATGATCTTAACTGAAATAGCTATTCATTGTAGATCTTCTAATAATTTAACTGACTGCACATTTTTTCATAGAAGTATTATTGAATTTTTGAATGTTTTGGCCAACATTTCTTTTTAAGTCTACTATAAATATCAGTATTCTCTCCCAGAGAGATAGGATCTTAGCATCACTGAAAAAATGTCAGTTATGCCTGTGATTGTGTAGGTACATACACAGACTAGTTGACTTTTTTTGACAGATTTGTCTACTGTAAAGATTCAGAACAATCCAGCTGGTGCAATTGTCAACATGGCCTACGTATCAAATGTTGTCAGGCTCCGTCGAAAATGAGCATACTTTCTTAGCATCACTAACAGCTATCTTAATAAAGCTGCTAACGTTGCCAAATATAGCTTGCTGGTGTCTGAAAGTTGAAGTCGTGTAAGAACTTATATTACACATCTAGAAGCAACTAGAGAAACACCACATGGTATATGAGTTGGATTTGCTGTTTTTGCTTTTTTCTTTTTTTTTAAGGTTTATTTATTTATTGGGGAGAGAAAGTGTGTGTGTGCACACAAGCGTGGGGAGGAGCAGAGGGAGAGAATCTCAAGCAGATTCCCTGCTAAGCATTGAGCCTAACTCTGGACTCAATCTCACAACCCATGAGATCATGACCTAAACTGAAATCACAAGTTGGATGCTTAACTGAGCCACCCACTTGCCCAAGATTTGTTTTTTTCATATTTGATGTTTCTTATTTGATTCAATGCTTCATAAATAAGTTTTAAGTATCTTCAGTGCTTGCTCTACCTTCAATAACCAAAATTATGAGAAAGATATTTGTGATGGCCTTGTAAGGGGGGAGTGTGTGTGTGTGTGTGTGTGTGTGTGTGTGTGTGTGTGTGTGTGTCCAGCCCTTTGGAATTAAAGTTGTGCTTTCCTGAGTTCTTTCTGTGTGAATTGTATGATTCACACATTTTTTTTCAAAGTGACACACACAGACAAACACAAAATTTTTTTTTTTGCCCCAGGGGTACAGGTCTATGAATCATCAGGCTTACACCTTTCACAGCACTCGCCATAGCACAAACCCTCCCCAATGTCCATAACCCATCCACCCTATCCCTGCCCTCCCACCCCCCAGTAACCCTCAGTTTGTTTCATGAGATTAAGAATCTCTTATGGTTTGTCTCCTTCCCAATCCCATCTTGTTTCATTTTTTTAAAACACAAACTTTTACCTAAAGTGAGAATATTTTGTTTGATAAAGCAGTTTCTCCCCAGTCTAAGAACACATTGTTTAGCACTTATTATGCAGATTTTATCATTTTAACTTGTAGTTGTTCATATATTGTCTTTTATATTTTCTCTAGTTATTTCAAATATCTGTTTTTCTTATTAACAACAAGATTAAAAGTCAATGGTAATGACTGTCTTCCACATTCTTTTGTCCTTCCAAAGCATTGAAAAATGTGTTGAGCGTAGAGGAATTGTGAGCTCAACAAATAATATATAAACACAAACATATTTATTAAATGTTCCTATGTGGCATGTATGGGCATAGGCCTCATCAAAAATGACTACTTTTAATGGTTTCCCACAGATTCTTTCAGAACACACACACACACACGCACACATGTATAACACACACACATTCTTGTAAAAAAATTGTCTAAAAAGACCATAAACCGGTTATGTTTATTGATTTAAATAAATATATCATCTTCCATGTCACTACATACTTACAAATTTCATTTTATTTAATGGCTGCATAGTCTTATTGTATCAATGTACTATAACTAATTTAACCAGTTTCTGGTCAATGGTCATTATTTTCCGGTATTTTTGCTGTAAGAAACAAAACTATAATGAAGATCCTTGAACATACATGATGGCACAATTTTGCAAGTGTTTCTATAGAGATAATTCCTATCTGAAGAATTGCTGGCTCAAAGACTACCATTTTTTAATTTGATGAAATTGACCATTTGCCCTCTACAACATTTATACTAATTTAAGTGTTCATGGTGCATCTCCATCCTCCATGAAGTTCATACTGTTAACTGTAGCCCAACTGATAAAATTGTTAGGGAATTTCTTTCAAGATATTTCTGGATAGTCCAAATCAGGATTTAAAAGAGAAACCCACAACATAAGGTTTTGTAACTCTGGGTCCAGGAGCTCTGGAAACTGTGTGTTTATTTGGGCACCTTCATTTTTCCCTAGGGAAAAATCCATAGTTTTTAATAATATTTTCAAAGGAGTTTGTGACCCACTCCCACATACACTCAAAAATCTACCTATTTCCAGAAAAAAGTTTTAGAACTGCAAGTATTTGTTTTACTTCTTTTTACTAACATAATCTAATAATGAACGTAAGATTTCTTTTTTCTAAATTCTTGATTGTTTTTAGTCTTACTTATAGGGGGGGGGGAAAAAGCACATCCCAAGTAAAAGAGTGTGACATCACTTTGATCATTATTTAGGTTTCTTTACATTTTGAGAAATGTGTTACTGATCCCAAACATGCCTGAACCAAAATCGAATCGTCGACATTCTTCGCTCCCTCTCCTCATTCCGCATCCCTGTGACAGCCTCTTTCACAACCTCCTATATCATCCCTCAGCCTTTGTAGGCTATGCTGCGTGTGCTTTTTGCACCTACTCATTTGTTTTCATCAAAGTAAGTGTGCAAAGTGGACCATCATCTCTTTGCTATAACTTTAGGGTGATCCTGAATTAGGATAGATGTCTTTATGCTGCAGTAACAATAACCCTAAACAATAACCCTAAAGTCTCAATGGTTAGAAAACACAATGTTCATTCAGGCTTCTTGAGCTCCAAGGCTCTTGCATCTTAACATACACCTTGTGGTCTCTGTGGCAGAACAACAGAGAGCTTGGAGAATCCACTGCTAGTCTGTTGCTTAGAATTCATTAAATGTCCCTGCCTAACTATAAAGGTAGTGGGAAATTTAAGGAGCAGTTGCAATATTTGAGAGTAACTACTGTCTTTGCCACAAACATCCATCCAAGAATTTTTAGTTATGAGTACCTAACAGTCAGGATTCACACCTGTCAGATACTGTTCTAAGAGACTTTAATGTACTAGCTCATTTAATCCTCATGGAAATCCTCTCATAAATTCAGAGATTGAGTCACAGAGAAGGTACATAACTTATTCAATACCATCCAGAGAGTAAGCAGAAGATACAGGAATCAAACCTCACCAATGTGCATCCAGAGCTCCTGATTTTACCCACTATTCAACTTTTCAGGTATTCCACAAATCCTTACCACAGAAACTGTGGTGTACATGAAACTGCAATGTGTGCTAATGATGTACCTGATCCTGGTCTGGGGGTGCTCGTAGCCTTAGGAGGGACACAGTTCAGTGGGGCAGTAGGTGAATTCAAGTTTAGGAGGCTGGTATATACAAAGGTGAAGAGATATGAGAGTGTGTGGTAGCTTAGGGGAGGGCCTGGGGTGTAGGCTGTGAGCAAGCAGTGACAAGACATTTGATGGGAAAGATAGGCAGGGACCAGAACTGTAAGAGCTGCTGATGCCTGAATACAGGTAATGAAATGGGAAACTCTGGTCTCTTTTTGTATTGCTATGTGAAAGTCAAGTTCCCCTAGAGGAGGAGCTTCCCCTCTTCTGGGAAGATCATGGTGACTGCTTCCTCTGTGGTGGGTCCCTCTCCTGTGGTGGTATCCACACACCTGCCCTAGTTCACAGAACTTCTCCATGATTTTTGGAAACTTCTTGAGCTCTGCCACTAGACTTTCATGATTGAAGGATGCCTGTGGTTGTGTTCAAGTTTGGATCCCTAGCAGGAAGGTCCAAAGGCCATGAAAGCATTTAGCATTTAATTTTTACTCTCTCTGTCCTCTTGAATAACAGGATATTTCCCAAAGTGTTTGTTGCCTTGGCCCAATCATAGAATACTACTTTATCAAAAAAAAAACCTCTTTCTTTCTTGTTGTTAGAGAGTATTGCAGAGAGTATTCATGAATAAAAATATGCAGTGTATGAAAGGAAAGAATAGAGGTCAAGAAAATGCACAGTACCTGAAATACCTATCTTTCTGAATTAATTCAGATTATTTCTTACTCTTCATATATAAAGGAAAGCAGTCTTGTCAAGTTATAAATCAAGTAAGTGTTTTGTAAGAAAACTGAGCTTGTAGGTGATTTTCTAAAAGATCATCTCCTGGTACATCATTAACTGGCTTTCTCTTTTACTATTCATCAATTCCTAAACTGAATACCTTATTCCAAATAATTGGCATAAGGAGAAAGAAATTCTACCCCAAGATACCAGCCTCTGTTATGCTGGAAAATATTAATAAGATCTCGGATAAATTCAAAGTTGCAGTTTGAGTTTACCACCTTTTCTGTTGGCTAGAATGAGTGATCACATTCTCGGGTACTATGAACAAATACAATGTTAGATAGTCTTTTTTTTTGCCTTTCAGGCTTAACTTAATTTACTTCTCCATTGTATTTATTAAACCACTAAAGATATGCTAGAAATAATTCTAGTGCATTGTCTTCTACTTTCCTAACACTTATTAAAAACATACTGGGCAGTCTGAACTTTCTGTGTTCCTGATGCTTTCCTCTGTGGCCTTTGATGATCATGTCACAAAGATGAGTCTTGAATCATTTGTAGTCCGCACCCGTCTGAATTGAACTTCCAGGCTCAGACATCTCTGTGGAACGGAAACCTGAATTGTGTTTAGCCTGTTACCTCCAGCTGAGTTTTGCTTGACTTGACATATCCTGCCTTTTATATCGTGTTATTTTCCCTGTTTCTATTGAACTATTTAAGAGGGAAATCTGGTTCCCCTGGCATTTTTTCCCCTCCTGTTTCAGAAGAATAAACATAACCACAGTGTTGGCACTTTGTCTCTCCGAGTCCCACTTCAGTTCATCTGACCAGTGTATATGTGCCCGACCTTTACCATTTCTTATTTGTATTCTTCTACCTTTACAATATCCAGTAAAGATATTCTAGTCTATGTTACTTACCCCCTAAGGGCTTGCCAGGAAGGGTCGTAAGTGATAAAATGCTGCAAACCTGAGTATGGCTTGTTTTACTGATGTATTTCTTTAGCTTTAAGAAGCTATCTAGAAATCTTAGCACTGCAAAGGGCTAGCAAACGTGTAGAAACAGCAACTATATTTTACAGAAAGCTGAACGATGGCCTGAAGAGTGTGGATGATTTATACAAAGTCACAGTGATTCAGGTAAAGCTATGAACAAGAGTCTATGGAGCCAGAGTCATTTCTGCCTCACACCATATGAGTTCTCTCTTCTGGAACTGCTTCTAGTGAATACATGACTTTCAGGATGGTGAGGATCCATAATCATGTGTGTGGAAATCTATAGAAAGATAAGAGGCAGAGCCACTACCCCATTTGGAAGTGAGAAAAGTTTAGGTATTCCTTTCTGCCTTTGGTCCTATGTGACCTGAGCATGACCAGTCAGATGACCCTATGTGATTCTTGAGGGACTGAAGCAAAAGGAAGGGTCAGTGAAGACTTTTTTATGGCCCCTGAGTAGAGTTCAGAGCCCAGTGGTCCAGGAGCCTAGAGTACTGCAGTCCAGCAACAAGAGGATAACCAGAGGTGATGTCAGTTGCAGAAGTGGCAGCTGATGGCCATTGGTGATGTCTGGGTTGTCTCAGCTGTGTCTTACTTGGCTCTTACCATAACCTGTATCTGGCCTTCTAGTAGGTTTTGTGAGAATATCCGCTGCAATTCCAATACATTCATTTTCTATTTAAACCAACCAGAGTCCATTTTGTTTATTTGTGACTAATAGAGTAGCTATAATAAACCCATTAGGGATGCTGCTGCTAATTTCCTTGGCACAAAGGCAATTTCTCTTCCCTCTTGTCTATTGTCAGATCTTGCTTTTTGGTTCTATTCAAATTAAATCTCCTATCTATTTCACAGTACCTGGCACTATAAGAGTACTAAAACAGCAACTATGGAAGGAGGAATGAAAGAAAGGAAAAGGGAGGAAAGAAAGAAAGGTTAAGAGAGGGAAATGGAAGGAAGGAAGTAGGAAAGATGACAGGATCTTCCGCATTTTCTCTTTTCTGAGGCTAATCCTTCAATAAAAATCAGCAGCTCTGATGTAGTAGTTTCTGATTATTTAGGATCATGACTCATCCTTTATCCTTTCCTTATCTTTAATGTCTTGCTTCATTGGTCCCTTCCCTATAAACTTCACATGCATTCAGGGCTTTTTTTCCCATTCTCAAAAACCACCAAAGCTTTCCTTAGCTTGTCTCTTTCTTAAATTTTCACTTTATTAGTATTTTTCTCCATTTCAAGTACAAAGGCTTGAAACATTAATATTTCAAAAATTTCTGACATCACCATTAATCCTATACAAATTGCCTTTTATTGCTACTATTCATCCATTCTTTCATTTACTCAACATATATTTATCGGGTGTTTACTGTGCTTCAGACATTGTTTTAGACGGTGGGACACAACATCATAGCTTTTTTTTTATAGGTTACCCTGGGTGGAGAGAATAAATACACAAAAGAAAAATATCAAGAATAACCAAGGGTACCTGGGTGGCTCAGTGGGTTAAAGCCTCTGCCTTCAGCTCAGGTCATGATCTCAGGTCCTGGGATCAAGGCCCACATCGGGCTCTCTACTCAGCAGAGAGCCTGCTTCCTCCTCTCTCTCTGCTTGCCTCTCTGCCTACTTGTGATCTCTCTCTCTGTGTCATATAAATAAATAAATAAAATCTTTTAAAAAAGAAAAAAAAGGATAACCAAGAAAATGCAGTGGCTACACAGAGAAGTAAAACTGTGTGGCGGCTCCTGACTGAGTGGTCAGAAAAGGTTGATGTGATGTAATGATCCATAAGCTGTGGGGAGGGGGTGCGGTGAGTGATGGGGAAGTGCCTAGTGGAGAAGTGTTTGTGGAAGCTGTCAAAATATGTATAAGGCTATGGAAGTCATCTATGCAAGATGTTGTAGGTTTTTCACACAAGGAGGATAATACTTGGGATGGTGAATAGTAAAGGAATTTAGGGTATATTTCAGATATAAAAGCCTCAGGACTTAATTCGGGATCTATCGGATGACATAGAAAAGGAAAGAATCAATCAAAATTACTCCTGAACTTGACTTGAGGAACTGAGTGGCTGTTGGCTGGATGTTAACTAAGACAGGGAAGACTCAGGGAGAAAAAACTGTGGGTGGCACATGGAGTACAAACAAATTAAAATTCTATTTTGGATGTGCTAAGTTTGAGATGTCTGTTAGCTATCCAGCTGGCTCTATCAACCTAGTAATTCGGTAACTATATCATAGATACAGTTTAGAATCATCAGCACATAAATGGCACTCTAAACCCAAGGGACTATGATCTAAGGATAAAGAGTAAATATAAATGGAAAAGTAGACAAGATCAAATCCTGGGTACATTCCTACATTCAAATTTCAAGGAGAGGAAGGAAGTCCCATAAAGAAGACTGAGAAAGAGCAGGCAGTGAAGTACAAGTAGGAAGAGTATGGATCACCAAAGCCAAGAGAAGAAAGAAGTAGTCAGCTGTGTTGAAGGCCAATTTAAGTTCAAATAAGGAAGGATGGAAAAGTAACCATTGAATTTGGCAACACTCGTAGTGGTCCCTCTAACCTCATCTATGTGTTCTCTCATCACTCTCATCATGGTCCACACAACCCAATATTTTATTTGCAGACTCTTATTGAATAGTGCCGCTCATTTTGATTGCTTTGATGAATTCATATACTTAATTCATACATCCTTTCCTCCAAACACAAAAGTCTCACAAGCCCTTCAAATGGAATAGCCTGTCTCAGGGCAGCCTCACACTGGTTTTCTCTTTTGTGTCCACCGGAAACACTCAAACCCCTTGCTCCAACAAATCCTGGGAGTGCAATGACTCATTCCTAACTCAGCAATTTCTCCTTTGTCCTGTTGTTTACAGTCAATTAGTTTATCTCTCATCTCTGCATATAATGGAAATAATACAACAATCTATCAGTGTACCAACTCCACCTTCAGGAGATACCTATCAAATTCACCAATTGGCCCAGTGAAGTACCTCTCAACAGTCTTGAGGTGAGGAGCTGAACTCCACACACAGTATACGTCCCTCCTTTGTGGTAATGATGTGGGGTTAGCGATGGGGGCTATAACACATTTCAGAAATCATTCTCAGAAATGTTCTTTCCCGACAATCTCTGGAGCTTTTATACCTAAGATGTGGGAAATATATTCAAAAGCCATGACACTTTTTTTTTTTTAAGCTGAAGCATTAGAAAATGTGCGACTCTGGCACCTTTTTTGCATGCTTCTCTCTCTTGTATCTTCGTACCCCAACAAATATTTGCTTTTAACACTTTTCCATGTCCTGTTTTATAAAGCCAATTGCTCATTTCTTTGGAGTCCTGGGACTTCTCTTGAGTCATTCGGTGCTTCCTGAGTGACACGCAGCAGAAGCTGAGGGATGAGACATAATCCCAAAGAGGAATTAGATTCCATTAGAATTCTCCCGCCTTTCTTAACCCCCATACCCAATCAGCTACCAAAGTTAAAAATATTTCTTGGAATATATTTCTCAATTTGCCTCATTCCCTTTTATCCAATCACACTGCCCTTTAGCTGGACCACTGAGATCCTCTTGACCACTTTGTCTAGTCTTGGCCCACCAATCCACTGTCATTAGCTTTCAGAATCACATACCTGTACCTATCTTTCCATTGCTTAAAAATCCTTCCATGGTATCTGATTGCCTGCTGTATGAACTTTAAACTCACCAATTGGTCTCTCTAATTCCTTCTCCAGAATTATTTCCTGCCAGCTCACACATACCTCCAGTGATGCTGTATAGTGAGTGGTCTGTACATAGGGGTGATGGCAGGGCATTTCTTACATAGAAATAAATAAGAGAAAGAAAATAAATAAAATTATGCTCTCATAGTTAAATCATACCACAATGGAAAAGAGCAGAGATATGAAAATTCACATTACAGAGAGAGTATGGTTTCTCTTATTGTGAGCTGATCATGCCAGGAGGCCAGAAGAGAAAGAATAGAATTACTGCCAGTAGTAGTTGACCCTGATTTCGATGAGGAGGTAGACTTGCTCCTATATAATGGAGGCTGTGTGGAGGATAGAACTCAGGGATTGAGTCCCTCAGAGGCTCTGGGTGATTCTAGAACTGGTGATAACCATGACTGGCCAACTGCGGCAACACCTCACCAAGAAAATGCTAATCAAAACCTCACATTCCTCAGGGATAAAGATTTGAGGACTGGTGGGCAATGATGATTCGTAGAGAAGGAAGACGATAAACATCAATTCCTCAGGAGAAGCTGCAGCCATAGGTATATCTTGCCCGACTACAGCTCCCTTTGTAAGTTTTTCTTTTTCTTCCTCTCTCTCTCTTTTTTTTTCTTTCAGAAATTGTGAGTGACTGCCAATTGAAACCATCACTGACAGGACAGACTGAATTTAACATGGGTCAGAATTGGCTCTGAAGGGGTTCAAGGGGTTTATCTTCTCTGCCATGTTTGCTTCAGCTGTCACTACAGTCCCGGGGCTCACAGAGTGTCTGATTAGTGGCAGCTGATCTCACATAATGTTATCTTGGATTAATGAACACACTTCATGTTAGAGGCCGGGTTCCACAGTGGGCACATGACCAGAGAACCCACTGATCCTACCCTATGTCCCAGAAGCTACCAGCTAGTGGAAGGCAGGAATATCCCCTTAAAAGTGCAGTTGAGGGGCTACCTTTGGGGCTGGATGTGATCAGTCAAGATACAGCATATATTCTGTGAAGCAGCTCTGATTAGGAGGTGCTCTGCTCCTTAACCTAGAAGACATGGATTTGGACCCAAAGAGTAGGCATAGGAGGAGATCTCATTATTTCTCCTACTGATTCCTTTGGGGAATTTTTGCTTTCCTTTCCCACAACTTTAGTTTTCACCAGACTAGAGTTCCAGTGATGGAAATGCTTCTGAACCAGGGAACATAAAATGTTTCTTGGTATTTAAACATGAGATTGCAGCCTTTTCTCAACCACACGCATCAGTGTTCTCATCCCAGATATCAGGGTCCTAAGTTGAGCAGAGAAGACAAGCAAGGGCTCTGAATTCAGACTTGTTTAAAATCCACTGATCTCATAGTACTATCTGAAATGTAGGTTTCAACCCATTCTGCTCTCTGGTTATAAAGATAAGAATCTCTTAAAATGGTACCCAAAGACCCTGTGGTTTTCCCATTATGCCTTGAGTTGGGAGTTGACTGACCTGAACCAGTCATATGTTCTCTTTCATTGTTTCAGTGACACCTAAAAACAACCATGTGACTTCACACATAGTACAATTGCTGTTACCCTGGTATTTCTCAAGTACTAGAGATACCATATAAGCAATACATCTGCTTCAACCTATACCCAACACAGTTCAGCATGGGCGAGCATCCTAATAACTGTGATGCCTTGGCATGCCCACTTACCATTATTAGTGCTGGCCTTTCATCCTGAGGATTTGGCTGGGAGGAACTGGATTCTAATCTAGCTACAGGAGCCCTAGGAGTCAGTGTAGAGCATGTTCCTTGGGGGTTGTCCCACTATACAGGTAAGGGAGCAGGAGTACTTTAACACCAACTACTGAGAGCGTTGACTAAGCAGTGAATGCAGGAAGCAGTAATGTCCCGCCATTTTGACCTGCTGTACTCATGGCAAAGCAGGCGTCAGGGACAGAAGAGCCCCCACAAAGAAACAGAGGTGCTGGAAGTTAGCACCCCTTCAGTGGACAAAACAGTGGATATAGGTAGGTCCGATGTTACTAGAGTCAAGGCCTGGAAGTTTCGAAGTTTTCAAGATACTTGCTCTTTATCACTTAGCTCCCCTCCAAACAAACTCATGACTTTCAGGAACTCTTTGTTTCAAATGCCTGTAGAGCTATTGGAATTTTCCTGATGCCTCTGCCAACTTAACTGCTCCATGCCTTTGTACACAGCCTGTGTTAGAATGTCCTCCTCTGATACCAACCTGGACGACTATTCATCATTCCAGAGAGTTTAGATTTCCCCTCTTCTCGAAAGCATTATCTGTTTGCCTGGTTACCTCTGTTAATAAGTCACTCCTGTCTTCCTACATCCCACTACTTCCTAGTGGGACTTCCAGCTTCTCTCTGTTATGGTTCTCATCATTGTAACTCAGTATGTATTCCCAGCTACACAGGAGGTTTTTTATGGCCTTACTCATCATAGCTTAGCCTAATGTCTGGTACATACTAGACGGTTATACTGTGAATTAAAGAGATTGAAGAAATACATTAACCTTAAGAAGCATTTTCTCCTTTGGTTTAGGTGTCTTAATGAAAAGATGAGAAGATAGATATGATCCAGAAGCAAGCAAAAGTTAATTTCTTTAGAAGCCAGTTATTAAGTCATCATCATGTATTACAGACACTTTTTTTAGAAAGGATATAGAAAATCAAATCACAACACAATACACAGAATTGGTTTATTAAGAGTGAAATCTGAAAGCAAGCTGAGCTCAAGACCAAGTATACTTGTGGCTTGATCTTTTAAATAAACATGTAATTAAATTGCTGGATAGTACCTGTTACTATATTCCCCCCTCCTCCCTAGAGCCCTCGTCTTCCTCTTACATATTATTTTTCCCATAGATCTTATAACTGCAACGTCTGAGCCCCAACTAGAATATAGGCTTCATCAGAATAGGGTTTTTTATGATTTTGTTTATTGAATTTCTCAGTGCCTGGAAAAATTGCTGACTCACAGTAGGAACTCACATAATTATTAAAAGACGGAATAAATTTAACATTTTAAGCAATATTCAAGTTATGTATTACTTTGATTTTTTTTAAAAAAGGAGAAACACAAAAATTAAAAGGTTAAAAATGGTGCTGTTAAAGACAACATATAATTTGTGTGTTTAAGGTAACAATATGAGTTATTTTTAAATTAAAATATATATTAATGCAATTTTTAAAATACAAACTAATACTCGAAGTTATTTTGGGGTGAAAATTTTAAAGCAATAAGAAAATCTAATTAGGAATATCTATACTATGGAATGTGATAAAGAATTACTATATACCCACATACACAAAATAAAATTAGAACTATTACAGCATATGTTGAATTTCTCTTTATTACAGAGTTATTGCAATCTTTAAGCAAGAGTGATGCAGGGAAATGTATATACTCATATTTTTCTCCCTCAACTTTGCACCATATTGTCATATACACCATGTCATCTATAACAAGGTGACCACATTGGTTAGAACTTTCTGTTTATTCAAAGAAGTATCAGTCTCCTATCTACCATTGCTCAAAGAGTATATTTAAATTATAATCTTCACCAACTGTATATTTGACACTATCTGTTTCTCATTTATTACCAATTAATTGATGTACTACTACACTTGTGTTTTAAAGTCATGATTCTTCAAAAAGAAAACAAAGATTTGGTGCAGGCATCTGTTGAAGGAAGAAGAATCTCCCTTTCCAAGCTGCAGCTCTGGTGAGTGAATGCCATTCCCGACCAACTTGCAGCTCTCAGCTGCAGCAATGAGATGGAGAATGTAGGCTTCCTTGGCTTACGACATTAAGATTTTTAAGCCTGAATCCCCCTGAAGTTATTGCTCCTATAATGCTCCCTCTGTCACAGTGTGAGATGTAGCCCTCTGTGTTGGAGCCCAAGATTTTCCAGTTAATCACCAAGTATGGATTCCATAATTGTTGCTTTATCACTTAGTTAGAAAATTGTGAGGCAAGTTTTTCTTCCAGCCTTATATCCCTTTTATGAATGAAGGGGCTTGGGTCTACTGCTTAGAAACATCATGGATTTCAAAGTAAATTCTCTGACCTGAAGCAAGAGAAAGAAATCTGAGAGAAGCTTCTGAATTCATCTTTTAGAAAGACAGGAACTATTAGACTCTGGAGAAAATAAATAGCAGCTACAGAAGGTATGGAGGACTCCAGGTTGGATTAGAGATGTCAGAAATAACTAAGGTGTTCATTTAAGGGTGACTAAAGGAAAATAAGAGGATTTGAGGTGTTTGTCTTAGCTGAAAGCACTTTAAATGGAGAAAGGCAACTTCAGCACTTATTTATAAGCTTAGGTAAAGAATTAAATTGAATTTCATTGGGTTCTGTGATAGCTCTTTCCATGGACTTAGCCTGTATTTTATTGGGTTTCATTCTAAGACCATCTCTTGACCAAATGAGGTTTTCCAGAATAAAATATTTTTAAAGTAGCATCAGATCTACCTTTCTGTAAAAGGCGTTTATTCCTGTTCACTACCATAATGAATAGATGCATTTTTCATCTTCTCCCTGGGAAGACAGTCACATTACTTTGTTGTATAATAATAGTATTTTTATTTATTGAATTCCCATGTGCAATGCACTGTCGATGCATTCTATTACTTAATATTTTCTCTGGCTTATTAATGAGGGTCATAATGGTTAAGAAACTTGTCTGTGGTTAGAAAACTTGGTGGCAAAGCTAACCGTTGAAGTCAACTGTTTAATTTGTGGTGAACAGCACTTAAGAGTAAGACTTAACCAGACCTGTCCATCAGAATCTTATGAGAGGCTTTCCAGAATGCATAGCTCAGGCTCCAGCCAGAGTTAGTACCAGGACTTTGAACCAGCTGTGTGGGCAGTGAAAATCCTCCACTCTAGGGAAGGAGTCCAAGCCTCACTCCCCCCCCTCAGTGTCTCCGTTCATACATAATGCTGAAGGCAGTAACCCAGGCCATGCACACATAGTAGGATACGTGACAGGACCTCTGGCGAGAGTTCGACTTATCATGTTCTGTGCTTAATGGGTATAAACTCAGGAACTGTTACCTTTACCACTGAGAATTGGGCAGAGCCAAAGGATTGGGGCCCAGTTTATGTACTCAATCCAGGAAGAAGATCAACAGGATTAGGAGATTAGAAAAGTCATTTTCTGGAATAAAGTTCTGGGAAATCAGAAAATGCTAAACTCATGTTTCTTCTTGCATTCATGGCTTCTAATTAAATTAGCCCATGATGGCTTGGACAACATGGTCCAGGATGGTCACTCATGCCCTGAGCAGTGGAGGGAAGACACAATGTAAAGAAAGCAACGAATCATAAACCATTGATGGGAGAGCCATGGAGCTGAAATCTCCCAGGAATACTGCTAATAGCAAAGAATGGTATGAAAAATTACTTAAGCAAAAAGCAGTGAGTCATCTCTGCTAGCTTCTCCCAAAGGAAACAGTTCCAATTAGGGGCTGTTTATTCATTTATTCACTTATTAAACAAGCATTTACTAAGTATTTACTCTGTATTTGTCCTAGGTCTCTAGGATGCAAAGTTGATAAACTGGCCTAGTTTTCAGGAAGAGGAAAAAAAAGGCTTCAACAAATGGGGGTGGTCAACTTTCGAATTGCTGATAATTCATCTCCTATTTCGTTTTTTATTACTTTAGAAAGAAGCTATTCTGCCCATTCTTGGATGTGAGAAATGTATCAGGAAGTAATAAAATACTGTCTACTCCCATCCAGAATGGGAGGAAAATCTTTCTACCTCTTAAAACTGGATGATTAAGGTTTTGTGCTCTAAGAGCTGAAGTCTCCTTATGATAGTTGACCACGTTCTTTTGGATGAATCATCAAGTCCAATTAAGGAAAGGGAAGGGAAGGAACAGAATTATGGAAGAAAATTTCTCCCCCCTCCCTCCTTGTTCTAATAATATACAGGAAAAGGGTGACAGGGAAAAGAAACTTGGGTCCTGGAGTTTATATACGTGGCTTTCATTGCCATGATAGCTCAAACCGTCTGGGAGAGTGAGCTCAGGAATAGCTTACCAGGAAGATGAATGGCTTTCAATGACGAGGCCAAGATAAATTATATTTTCAAGTCTGTGTCTAGAGTGATAAAATATCACAATTGTCAGTACAATCAGACCAAGACTAGAACAGGGAGTATAGGAATCAGTTCCCAAAGAAAGATCTGTAAGACAGATATGGGCCCTCGATAAACTGCTGTGAGCTGAACAATCAAGCCACATCTGCTGTAGCCACGGGGTCTACTGCATCTCTTTCCAAGATATGTTAAATTATCTATCCATTCATAAAAATACAGAAAATATATTAGTCTTTTATAAGAGCTTAATAAGTATTAATGCAAGTAATATAAATTGAGGCTAAAATCTTTTAGTTATATGCAATATGTCTATTTTTAAACCTGAAAACTTTGATTTAAAAGAAATTGTTTTGGGCGCCTGGGTGGCTCCGTGGGTTAAAGCCTCTGCTTTCGGCCCAGGTCATGATCTCAGGGTCCTGGGATCGAGGCCCGCATCAGGCTCCCTGCTCGGCGGGGAGCCTGCTTCCCCCTCTCTCTCTCTGCCTGCCTCTCTGCCTCCTTGTGATCTCTCTCCCTCTGTGAAATAAATAAAATAAAATCTTTAAAAAAAAAAGAAAAAAAAAGAAATTGTTTTTTAAGAAGCATATTAAAAACAGATCTGTAGAATTCAATAAATGGTGTTAGGACAACTAGGTAGCCTTCTNAAAAGAAATTGTTTTTTAAGAGGCATATTAAAAACAGATCTGTAGAATTCAATAAATGGTGTTAGGACAACTAGGTAGCCTTCTCAATAAAGTAAAAGTAAAGTTTTTTTTCATAATTTGCAGCATAAGAAAATAGATCAGCGATACCAATCTTGAATTTATGAAAATACTAAAAAATCCGTGGAAGTGTAAAATATTATATTGGTGAAGATTCTTTATAAATATGAAATAAAACTCCAAATCCAAAAAAAATTGAAAAATTTGATGACATACATTTAAAAAAAAATCTGCATTGATCAAGCTTCCAAAAGCAGAGCCAAAAGAAAAAGAATTTCTTTCTTTAGGAGATATAAAGCATTGGTATAACAATAAGAAAATGTCCATCAATCCAGCAGAAAAAAACATAGGTAAAAAGAAAGAAGGAAGGAAGAATATTCACGGAATGGGAAATACAAAGAACTTTTAAACATATGAAAAGATTCTCAACTTAACTCACTCTAAGAGATATGTGAATTTTTTTTTAAGATTTATATGTTTATTTGAGAAATAGAGAGAGCATGCAAGTGCACCTGAGTGGGGCAAGGGGCAAAGGGAGAAAGAGAGAGAATTCCAAGCAGACTCCCCATGGAGCACGGAGCCCAACTCAGGGCTCCATTTCACCACCCTGAGCTCATAACGTGAGCTGAAACCAAAAGTCAGATGCTCAATCAACTAAACCACTCAGGCACCCTGAGATATGTGAATTTAGACTGTATTTCTGTTTATCTACTATCAAGTAGATCAAGATAAATATTCAATATGCTGAATTAGCAAAGGTATGTAGAAACAGGACTTTCAGATTTTGAATATAAATTGAAACAACCTCGGACACCTGGGGGGCTCAGTCCGTTGGGCATCTGCCTTCCACCTGGGTCGTGATCCCCGGGTCCCGGGATGGAGCCCCCAGATGGGCTCCCTGCTCAGACGGGAGTCTGCTTCTCCCTCTACCCTCTCCCCGCCACACACACATGTGTACTCTGTCTCTCAAGTAAATAAATAAAATCTATAAATAAATAAATAAATAGAAACAACCTCTAGGGAATCTAATTTGGAAAGAATAATCAAAGTGTAAAATGCACATTACCATTGGTTAATTCCATTTCTCAGGATTTGGTCTCTGTATTAACTGATAGGTGAGAGAAGAGGCACTTATACAAGGATATGCCACTGTAGTCCTATTTGGAATAGCAGGATTAAAAGACTTCACTAGCCTTCAGTTCGTGTGATGATGTTTCAGTGATATGATGGGATTATGCAGCTATGAAAAAGAATTTAAGCTGAGTAACCTCTTTATGTACTGATATGGAATGACTTTAGTTTTTAAAAATGAGAAAAAAGGTAAATGTGTTATGGTAGCTTTCTATTGCTGCCACTGTAACAAATGAATATAAACCTAGAGGCTTAAAACAAAACAAGTTTATTATCTTACAGATCTGTAGGTCAGACAGTGGGCATGGGTCTTGCCCGGGTAACTCGGAGTATTGTCAGGGTTGTATTCCTTCCTGGAGGCCCAAGAGAGAATCTGTTTCCTTGCTTTTGCTGACTTCTAGAGGTCCCCTACATCCCTTGGCTCATGGGTCCCTTCTTTCATCTTGAAAGACAGCAACATCACACCACTCTGAATTTTCCTCTGGGGGCACTCTTCTCTCTGACCACAACTGGGAAAGGTTCTCTGCTTTTAAGTGTTCAGGTGATCAGACTGGATAATCCAAACAATCTCCCCATTTCAAGGTACATAACCTGTAATAACATCTGTAACGTCCCTTTTTCCATGTAAATTCACCAAGGCACAGTTCCAAGGATTAGGGATAAACATCTTTTTAGATCATTATCCTGCCTACCACAATACATATCCATGAGCTATAATGCTAATATCTCTTTAAAAATGAAGAGATTATATATATATGACAAAAAATTAAAGTAGTGGTAGGATTACATGTAAAACCATTAACATTGGTTGCCTGAAGAAGAGGGATGACATAGAAGTGAGAGGGAGAGTTTTTCTTGCCCTCTCTTTTGTACCTTTTGAATTTTCAATCATGTAAATTATTATCATTACAAAACCTACATGTTTTTTAAAGGATAAAATCAAACCTCTTTGCAAAATGTAAAAGACAGATACATGTAGATTGATTTCATTCCAGTCAGGGACTGTGAACTCTAGTATTTGATGAATAATAAATGTGGCTTAGAAATACTCTAGAGCCCTTGTGGAGGAGAAGCCAGTGGAGAATGAGCTAAGGGCACAGCACTAGACTGTGGCCACCCATACAAGGCAGGGAGAGCGGGGGTTGCCTCATTGACTTGCTCCTGCTGCTAAGGTCTCCCTATATTTTTATGTCAGCAATTCCCCAGAGCCTGAAGGGAAACTTGCATTATTACCAGCCATGGGGGAGAAATAAAAAGTGGGGAGGGAGGTTCCCCTAATTTTATAAACATTGTTCCTTCCAGACACTGCACTGATGGATGCTCTGATTATGAAGGACAGGTGATACTAGCAAAATTACAAAAGTTGGTCCCTCACTCATGTTTTAAGTACAGGAACAGGGTACTACTGTTCATACATTGCTCTCATGAAAGAAAAATAGGCTGTGTGTTAGTTAGCCTATGCATAAGAGTCTTTAAAATATTGTCAAACATTTGAAGGCATCCTAAGTAAAAAAGGAATTGTTGTTTCTTTCATTAGTAACATCTGTGTTCTACTCTACACTGGTACTAGTAACCTTGTTTCAAAAAAATAGTTTCATGTATCATATTTATCTCTCTATGAAAGGGAAGGTTCATGGTTGATGAGCTATAGTAGTGTCTATGTGTGAACATAGGAAAAATTAAAGGAGTAGTCTCAGTGCTGTTATATATTACTTCAGGACTGATGGGAGTCAGTATGTTTTCTGAAATCTTTGAGTACTGAAACTCTGGAGTTTATCAAATTATGGTGCCAAATTCTCTTTGGTGTCTTTCACTTGTATTGTAAAATAACAATTTTTCTCTTCCTGGTAAATAAGTTTTCCTCTAATATGCAAAAAACATTTTAAACTTTTCAAAAAGGAAAAATAAAACTGTCTTAGAGACACAGATTTTTATGTAGGAGGCTAAATACCACTGATAGAGCAGCAGAAATTCCTCTTGTAGAGATTTAATGAGTTAAAATTGGTTGGAGATATTTTTAAAGTAAAGAATGCAGTCTCCTCCCAAGATATCAATCATTAAGACAATGACAAAAAATTGAATAGAAAGTTAGACAAAGAAGCCACCAGGAAATTCAAAAATGTGAAAACCTAAATGATTTAGCTAAAAAACACATGAAATATTTAGCAGCTATGTTAGTGAAAACCAAATGCAAATGAAAGTAAAAAAATATTACCTCACATTAATAGATTTGCAATTTTTAAAACTTGACAGTGCTAAATGTTGACATAGATGTGAAGAACTTTTAACTTTGTAGTACAATTTGGCAAAAACCTAGTAGGGCTGAACACACACATGTACTACAATTGTAGAAATTCCACCACCAGGGTGCCTGGATGGCTCAGTTGGTTAAGTGACTGCCTTCGGCTCAGGTCATGATCCCAGAGTCCTAAGATCAAGTCCCACATCAGGCTCCCAGCTCCTTGAGGAGTCTGCTTCTCCCCTCTCATGCTCTCTCTCACTCTCTCTCAAATAAATAAATTAAATTTTTTAAAAAAGGAAAAAAAAAGAAATTCCACCACCAAATATGCACTCATGAAATTGTCATTTGTCCCCAAAAAGATACACAAGAATTGTTCAAAATAGCATTGAGTTTTATATGAAAATAACAGAAACTATGTAAATGACCATCAAAGAGAAAACAGATAAGTGAATTATAATGAAGTCTCTAATGGAGCATTGTATCAGAGTGAAAAATGAATGAACAAGAGTAGAGACTATCATCATGGGTTAATCTCTCAGACAAGCAATCTGTCAGGAAAATTTCAGAAAAGTATAGTCTGGTGCCTGTCTCAGTCTGCTAGGGCTGTCGTAACAAAACACCACAGACTGAGTGGCTTAAACAACAGTTATTTCACACAGTTCTGGAGGCTGGACTCCCCCCAAGATGGAGATGCTGGCAGATTTTGTTCTTGGTGAGAACCCTCTTACTGACTTGCAGAGTGTGTCTTCTCACTGTGTCCTCACAAGGTGGAGAAAGAAAGAGCATAAATTAGCTCTCCGGGGTCTCTTTTTACAAAGGCAATAATCCCATAGTGAAGTCCCCACCCTCTTGAACTCATCTAAGCTTACTTACCTCCTGAAGGCCCCACCTCTAAATACCATCACACTGGGGATCAGAGTTTCAGCATATGAATTGGGAGTGTGGTGGCGGGAGGCAAGGGGACAGGATTCAGACCATAGTAGGGCCCTATATATTAAATTTTAGAATCCTAAAAAAGGTATTTTCAACCTTTGTAGTGAAAGTATGAATACTCTAAGTCAGAATAGTTACTCCCTTGGGAGATGGGAGAGAAGAAAGGGATCAGTAAGAGGCAGAGACCTCCTTAGCCTCACATTCACCTTCATGAATATAAGTATGGAACATTTTGGGTAAATATGTCCAAATGAAAGTTCATAAATACAGTAAAATGTGCTCATTAAGAACAAATTCAAATCCTGAGAAATAATAGACCCAAGGTACTTAGGCAACTCATCTTTTTTTTTTCTTGGAATAATTTTATTTGATTTCGGTTTCTTACTTAAAATTCCAACTATTCCTTTTTTTAAAGATTTTATTTATTTATTTAAGAGAGAGAGCAGGAGGGAGAGGGAGAGGAAATCTGAAGCGCACTCTGCACTGAGTACAGAGCCCAGTGTGGGACTCGATCCCACGACCACGAGATCATAACCTGAGCAGAAACCAAGAGTCAGATGCTTAACCGACGGAGCCGCCCAGGCACCCCTAACTACTCCTTTTTACAAAGAAATACATTGTGCTTCCTGGGTGGCTCCGTCGGTTAAGCACCCAACTCTTGGTTTTACTCTTGGTTTCAGCTCAGGTCATGATCCCAGGGTCCTGGGATCAAGCCCTGCGTCATTCTCCCTCTCCCTCTGCCTGCTGCCCCTGCTTGTGGTCTCTCTCTCTCTGTCAAATAAATAAATAAATAAATAAATAAATAAATAAATAAAATCTAAAATAAATAAACAAACAAACAAATAAATAAAATACATTGCTTGGTTCTTGGAAAATTTACTTACTATATAAACCACTTCCTTCTTAATGTAAGTGATTCTTTCATGCTATAAATCCAAGAAAGGCTCAAGGGTGAATATCAGACTCACCCTTATCATATGTCACTTAGAAGCCATATTAGAGAATGATTTTGCTCTCAATCTAACTCTCCTTAAATATGAACATCTCAGTCATTATTATGCTGGGAACTTTACATCTCTCCTTCCCCTTCCTCCAAATCCCATTAGTTCTTTAAGAGTTCTCAGTTTGTTAGATATATAAAGGTTTAGCAGTTTGAAATGGAAAATTAACATCAAATTTTAAAAAATCATATCTGAATTAATTAAGAATAACATGTCTTTCAAATAAATAATGTACACCAACACATCCTGGGGTCGGATTGCTGTGATTCTAAGCTCTGACCCTCACTTCACACAGTTACTTATCTTCTTTCAACCTCAGTGGCCTTATTTGCAATTGGGAATAATGTTAACACTTACCTCATAGAGTTTTGTTAAGTCTCAAATGAGAAAATGCAGGTGCGGAACTACTCATAGTCATTGCATTTTTGAAGCTTACTTCCTACCAGGCACTGATGTACATATGTCATTCATTCTATCCTCCCAACAATCCTTCTAAGTAGTTATTGATTCTATAACCCTCAGTTTACACATGAAGAACAAGAAGCCCAAAGGGTTAGACAGTGTGCGTACAGTCAAGTAGTAAGGTTAGGACATGGGCATCCTTAGGGGAACATTATTCTGTTTACCACATGTATCAATGATAGAATGCCAGGACTTGGTGACTTGATTGGGTGAGAAAGAAGGGAGCAAATCCAATTATAAAGGATTCCTAGGAGGAGGAGGGGTTGGAGGAGGAGGATTCATAGGATTGTAGCTGGTGGAAACAGATAAGTAGGTTGTAACAAGTGTCTAAAATGATGTACATAGAGCTATGAGCAAAGGGCAGTGATATCTCAGAGTAAGAAGCTTAACTGCCTGTGAAAATTGGAGAAAGTTTCCTAGAAAAAAAAATGGAAATTGCCCTGGGTCTTAAAGGGTTACTATAGTAGAAGCTTAGCAGGCAGAGAAGTGTGGGAAGGACATATTGGAAACCAACTGGGCAATGCTAAGAAACGTAATGCAAGGTACCAATCCCTATGCAATTTTAATTTTCTGTTTAATCTAGTTATTGGTGAGTTATGTTAAAATGGAATTTAGCTGGATCTTGAATTCAAACCCGTAGCAAATATTGAGCTTCCAGGAACACCAAGACCAACATTATACATCCCGTATGCTCCATTTCACTACAAATGAGCGGCTTTACAACCTGACTCCCTTGAGAGTCTTCAAATAGAGATTTAATTAGAAAGCATTAGAGAAACTCATCCTGAAATAACAAAGGCAGTGGTAGCCATAGGAAGACATTACCCTAGTGAGAACTTGGTGCACTCACTGCAGATTCTAATAAGAAGATAGACAAATGAGAAGATTATCTCCTAGGGCAGAAATTATGCAATATCACAAAAGGTATTGATATATATAAACTTATCTTAGGATGACAAATATTTTTTAAATGTGTTTCATTCATTAAAACTAGTTTATGGGGCACCTGGGTGGCTCAGTCAGTTAAGCATCTGCCTTCAGCTCAGGTCATGAACCCAGGGTCCTGGGATCAAGCCTCTCATGGGGCTCTCTGCTCAGCGGGGAGCTTGCTTCTCCTTTGCCCTCTGCTTGCCACTCCCCCTGCTTGTGCTCTCTCTCTCTCTGTCAAATAAATAAATAAAATCTTAAAAAATAATAATAATAAAAATTAAAAAATGAAACTATTACATTCTTCATTATCTATGGAAACACATCAGAAAGAGGATTGTAGAAGAAACGTAAAACAGAAAAGAGCTCTTGGAAAATGATAACTCTTTTGTAATTATGACTTTATTATAATTAAATATTTGCCTTATATTAAATTACCAGTGTTTATACTAAATATTTATAAATATGATCTAAGTTTTTTGATTGACAAATGATAGAGCTATTGATGATTTGATCCTTATTTTAATACTGTTGATATAATTTTCTAAGTTTATATGATCTCTTCAGAGCCAAGTATTCATTATGCAAACAGTGCTAAAATACATATATGCATGAGGTTGTAATTACTATCTATTCCAGAATAATAGATAAGTTCTATTTTGGAAATAACTGATTCGTGTCTAACAGAAGAAATGAGGGATAATTAATTGTCTTGAATCATGTATCCTCATTTATATGATGGAACTTACCTGTGGGCCATACTGTTTTGTAATCCTTGTTTCAAACAACTCTTGCCAAGAGCTTTTACTTCTTAAGCATATTTATGTGAATGTCTGAGACTGACATAGCCCATATTTGAGGTGAAGTATTTCTCTCACCCACTGACCTATCAATAAAACCTAAGGTTTTGCAGGAGAGCTAATAGGGTACATGGTAAGAGATATAGTAGGGGAAAGTGCTCCTTAAGATGGATGATCAAAACAAAAAGTAAAGGAAAAAGAAAAGGAAGAGAGGGAGAAAAAAGTAGCAGTGGTACACATGTGTGTGTGTCTGCATGTGCACACTCACGCTCATGCACATGCACAGAGCCCAGTGCACAAGACCTGTTAATAATTGGACTTATTTGAACACCTGCTATGTGCCAGGCACTGAGGATGCAGTGACCATATGCCCTGCACTCGCAGTGCTAATATTGCACTGTGGGGAGACTGGCAATAACCAGAGAAAATTAGTATTAGGAGAAAAATCACCCATATAAGGATCATAAAGAAGTGAGAAGGGAGCTAGTAGCCATGGTCATGGAAGTTCTCACTGATCAGGGGATGTAAAGTAGTAATAGCAACCCATTAGGATATTTGAGGAAAAAACATTTTGGCAGAAATAATAGCTACTAGGAAGGTCCTGAGATGCCTGCTGTGTTCCATAAAAAGTGGGAAAGCTGGAGGGCGAGAACTGTAGACACGAGGTCACGGGATTTCTGGGAGGCTGGAGCACGTGGGATCACGTTGATCGTGCTAAGGACCTCAGGCCGGTGCCCTATAGCACTGTGGTCGCTGACCAAATGTTGCTCTTGAGCATGTGAAATGTGGCTGGTGTGACTGCATTTTAATTTTATTTCATTTAAATTAATTTAAATTAAAAATTAAAAATTGATTCTCAGTTCAGTTATTGGGAAACTTCTCAATATGTTTCGAACAACTTGGGTATGTGAATATATTTTAATTGTAAATTTAATTGAGTCTAAACATGAATCAAGTATTTCCAATTAAAATTCAATGCTTGAACTGAGATGTGGTAGATGTATGAAATACACACTGACTCAACGATTGAGTACCGTAAGGACTTTAAAATATCTCAATTTTTGTGTCAATTATATGCTGCAATTAGAACATATATAACCTGATCATAAACCATCTTAATAGGCAGAGGAGTATTAATGTGTGAGAAATGAATGCTGATAAACTTCTACTGGGAATGTATATTAGAGCATTTCCCATTTTCTGAGAAATAAATTTTTGAGAAAATATAGAAAAAAACTAAAACATAAATTTATCAAGCAACTTCACAGGTGGAAATATATCATACAGAAATAAGTATCACAAAAATAAAGCTATAAACATGCCCCTTGCAACTTATTTAAAATAGAACCAAACTAAATAGCCCCAAATGGGGGATACATTAAGTTAATTGTGATATAGTCATACAACGAAATACTAGGAAGTCATTTAAATTATAAATGTATGTGTATCATTCTGTAAGGGCAGTCATCAATTATTAAGCTGGAGAAACAGTCTGTACATATTGACATCATATTATAAAACTTCATAAAATATAAATAATTCCATTGAAACACATATTTAACTTAATTTCTGTCTATTTTTCTGAGAGGTACACATGACAATTTCAACATTTTTTTCTTATGTATTGTAATAATATAGGTGATTTTTATTTTCTATGGTTTCTTATACTCTAAAATTGCATAACTTTATAACATAAAGACGTTAAGACCACAATGATAATAATAATGTGAAAAACGAAGTGTTGCTCTTATTTTCTTTGCTGAGGGACTTTAAGGGTACAGTTTGAAAAAAATGTAGGTATGCTTCAAAATCGTAGATCATTGTGGAAGTTTAACGATCTCCCTTCAGTCATGGAGATGAAATTTTAATAGATGCTATCACTGGTAATGATCCCATTTTTTATAGTTGAATGAGTTTTAAAACACATTTTGTTAAATAACCTTTACATATATGTCAGTGAAGTACTAAGGAAACATTTCTAACACAATAATAGAGGTTATATTTTTTTAAATCAAAATAACAGAAAAAAATCCGGTTTTGGTTCAGAAGAATTCCATGGCGTCATGAGCTCAACCTTAAATGAATGTAAGTTCTGCCAGGACTCTGCTTTATTTATGGTCCATTTTGTTAGTTTTGCTGGCTGCGCTAACTCCAGTTTTTAGGTGAGTAAAATATCATTATGACTTCTTTAGGGGAACAGAAAAGGGAAAATTCATTCCAGGCATGGAGGGTATTATTAAAGATTACAGAGGCAGAAATGAGCAGAGTACCAGGGAATGACATTAATGGGGCCTACCTGACAGTCTAGAGAGAGAGAAAAAGTGTGTGCAGGTAACAAGTGGGAACAGTTCATGGAGATCCTTGAGGACCAGCCCTGAGGAACCTGAATGTGATGAGTCTGGCCTGACCATTCTGAAAACCTGTGAAGGCTCCAGATCATGGGGAGAGTACTGACCGCCTCTTTGACAGTCTTCAAATATTGAAGCTACCATGCCTACGTAGGGTCATTGAAATTAATAATACCTAAGGGCCATTTTAGACCTTGGAGTCTACATTTTGATGTATCAACATCTGGGGACATGCTCATCCTCTACCCAACTGCCCCCACCCAATACTTTCACAACTGATAAGCCATGGGTTAAACAAAATGCTTTTTTTTTTTTTTAATTTGCAGTAAAGCCTTTCTCTTGTGCTGATGATCTAGGTCAAGGATCATAAATGTGATTTGGCCTTGCCTAAAAGAAATACAGATTTTCGTATACACAAAGCTTATGCAGTTGACCTTCAGTTTAATCCAAACAGCAGGACAGTGAAATTGCTTATATTAGGATATATCTTTCTGATTTCCCTTAGGTAAACACTAATATCCATCTTCTAAAGAAAATCCTTCAAGATTTTACTTAAGCTTTCTTGATCTCCTTTACCTGAGTGGTCTTTTAAGGAAAATCAGTCTCTTTGAACCACTCCCAGGGAGTCACATAAACCACACTTACCGTGTGGGACCAGATAGATGTTACGAAGAACACATCTTAATCTCTCAGTTTTCTCAATTATTTTGAAGATTAGTAGCATGGATTCCAGCCAAACCAGGAAGAATGTTTAATCAAAAAGAGGACATATTATAAGCTTCAGTCTCATTCCATGAAATATTTCTCCATTTCCCATGAGGCAGAAGAGAGAGAAGAAAGGAAAAGACAGAATTGGGCCTTTCAATCTCGAATACGTTTACATCATTTGCATGTAAAATGCAGAGTAAACTTGGGGTTTAAAAAGTAAAAAGAAGTATTTGCTATAGTTATTTGCTGTAGTTTTTGCTACGACATGATGAGGCATCATCATAAATGACTTGGCTCAAAGACTGAATGAACCACAGCACAACCCTCGCAAAAGAAAACAAGGTAAATGACTCAGTCAAAAGACTCAAGCAGCAGAGATCACTAGAAGAAAAGTCAGTCTTCAGGCAGGCCAAGGAGATGCGTCTGTTTTAAGTCTCTAATATTAAAAATGATCTCTGTCCTCGCAAGTTCCAAGACACTGTGGATCCAGCTCGACGGCAGAATAACCTTGTTAGCCTCTTGAGAAAGGTCAGAACTCATGCCTAGTCCACCATTATCTTTTGTCGCTACCATCACAACTTAGCACTGGTTAAAAGGGTTCAAAAGGCCTGTTAACAGAAAATTAAGGTAATGAGGTTTTTATTTTCCACGTTGAAATAGTGCCTAATCCATTCTCTCAGCTGTGACCACTCAATCATAATATAGTTTAAAATAGATTGGCTGTCTCACTCAGTAGCAAATGGGAGTTCAAATGAACTCTATTCCTGTTTGGACCATTAATAACAATAAATCCACTGCAACATGAGGGACTTTATATAGATCCTTCTCGTGCATTTCACACTCACTGAAAAACATATCAGCAAAGTTTGCTCAGAAGTAGCTAGGAGGCCAATATCATCAATGTTGCATTGCTCAACATAATTATTTCATTTATACATTCTCTCTATTATTCATCTCATTCTCTTGATTACTCATCTCATTTAGTGCCTGAATGTCTGAGCTTATCAATTATATTCCCCATATCAACTTTACTCAGCTTCTTCTCACACGAAATTTTATTCAACATTATTTATCAATGCACACAGATTATTTTATTCCTTTTCCTCCCACACGGAGAAGTTCTGATATAGTCTATTAGAGGACCATGCCTCCTAGACAAGAATCAATTATATGTGGCACCTAAAAAAGCTGAACTCATAGAAAGAGAGTAGAAAGGTGGCTCCTGGGAGTTGGGGGACAGGGGGAGAATTAGGGAGAAGTTAGTAGAAGGGTACAAACTTCAGTAAGAATGTAAGTACCTTTTGGGGATCCAGTGCCCAGCATTATGATCACAGTTCACAGTACTGTATTGCATACTTGAAAATGGCTGAGAGTGGATCTCAAGTGTTCTTTTCCCCCCAAAAGAAATGATAATTATTTGATAGAGACAATTGTATGACAAGATGCAAGTAATGCTACAGTGGTAACTATATAGCAGTAAGTAAGTGTATCAAATCAATAATGTTGCACACCTTACCTTACACACATGTATCTTATGTCAGTTATATCTCTGTAAGGTTGGAAGAAAAAACATCACAGTTCTGTACCTGCTATCTCTGGTGTTTCCCGCCAACCCAAGTGCTCTCTGTCTGCCAAAATCACCAATGATCTCTTTAAACTAAATTCTTTACTCTCGTCTCTTATTTTCTATACTTAGCTTCCTTCCCACGAGAATCAGTAGGTCTCCTCATTGACTTCATACACCTTTTGATGCTGAGCATAACTTTTACCCGGCACTCGTTTCCCCCAGTGAATTCTATCCTGCTCTTGCTCCACATCTGCCTCCCCTGTTACTGAGAGCTGAGTGCCCGGTGCAGTCCTCTTGTGGTTGGACCAGCACGCAAACCCATTTAGAATATTCCACTGATTCTTGGTCATTTCAGCAGTTTTACGCTTGAAGTCTTCTGACTTTCAGTCAGGCAATCACTTCTCTGAACAGTTTTAAGTACAGATTCCCCAGGAATAATAATTAAAAACATCCAGACTGCTTCACTGGTTTGCAGATAACTGACAATGTAATAGAACCTCCAAATTTCAGGGAAAGTAAGTGCTCATTTTGAATATCAACTCAAGAATACTGTCATCTGTCTTTATAACTAAATAGGATTCTATAAATTTATCCATAAATATAAATCCCTTTTATAGCTATTTATTCTTTGACATAAACTGGGAGTGGATAGGACTAAAGATGTCAAATATATTTAAAGCAGGTAGGGCGCCTGGGTGGCTCAGTGGGTTAAAGCCTCTGCCTTTGGCTCAGCTCATGATCTCAGGGTCCTGGGATGGAGGCCCGCATCAGGCTCCCTGCTCAGCGGGGAGCCTGCTTCCTCCTCTGTCTCTGCCTGCCTCTCTGCCTACTTGTGATCTGATCTCTCTTTGTGTCAAATAAATAAATTTAAAATAAATAAATAAAGGCAGAGAGTCTGCTAAAGCAACAATATTATAGTCAAGGCAGACCGTATGTTTTCTTGTTTCAAAATACACTAGTTTAAAAATATAGTAGCCCTTGGGGCACCTGGGTGGCTCAGTCGGTTAAACAGCTGCCTTCCGCTCAGTTCATGATCCCAGGATCCTGGGATCAAGTCCCACATCCAGCTCCCTGCTCGGCGGAGAGTCTGCTTCTCCCTCTCCTTCTGCCTGCTGCTCTGCCTGCTCTCTCTCTCTCTCTCTCTCTCTCTCTCTCTCTCTCTCTCTCTCTCTCTCTCTTTCTCTCTGTCAAATAAATGAATAAATAATCTTTAAAAATAAATAAATAACTACAAAGAAAAACATCGTATTCCTCCTTTATCTGCGGTTTCTGTTACCCGAGGTCAACCGTGGTCCAGAAGCAGATGATCCTTCTTCTCACACATTGTCAGTAGCAGCCCAACGATACAAGACAGTGTCTGCGTCCTTCACCTCCCTCCTCTCATCATATAGGCATGTTATCATCTCCCATTGCCACCAGAAGGATGGTGAGTACAGTACAATAAGATATTCAGGTATTTAGAGAGACCACATTCACAAAAATTTTATTACAGTATATTATAATTGTTCTATTTTATTGTCAGTTGTTGTTCATCTCTTACTGTGCCTAATTTATAAATTATACTTTTTCATAGGTATGTATAGGAAAAAACATAGTATATATAGGGTTCTATTCTGTCTGCAGTTGGAGGCATCCACTGGGGGTATCCCTGCAGATAAGCAGGGAGAACTACTATACTTTAATATGACATCACATCCATATACTTGGGTAAATATGATCAATTATCCTGGCATCCCTCTGGATCATGACTGAGCAGAAGGCAGCCACTTAACTGACTGAGCCACCCAGGCGTCCTATATCAATTTTTTCATTCATGAAGTGAGGGTAAACCTACAGATGTAAAGTATATATTAAGGGTCTATAAATATTTATTAAGTGACTTTAAAGTGCCATGTCGCACAAATGGCAACAAGACATTATTCACCTGTGTTAAGCATCCTATTATCCTGATGTTTGTCTGCTTAATTAAGAAAGCATTTGTCTTTTCAAAAGTTTTCTTCTTTTTTTTTTTTACTTTTTTTCGTATTATCAGTATAATGTCATAATGTAGAAGCATGTTCTTGGTACAGTGAAAGCAAATTTCCTAGGATAGAAAATGGGAAATAATTTATAAAAAGATAACTTAATGATTTCATTCTTCTTTACTGATAGAACACATTTTATCTTACATGTGTCTGGGCAAATCCTATTGATTCATTTCAGAGTGCTTTCATGAATGCAGAGGCAAAGTTCACGGTGTCTCTCTCCTCTCCTGGTGGCTGTCAGCATTCCTGGGCTTATGCCTGTATCTCTGCCTCATTTGTCACAATGCCTTCTTCACATCTCCATTTGTGTGTGTGTGTATGTGTGTGTGTGTGTGTGCGCGCGCGCGTGTTCTCCCTCTGCCTCACTCTTAGGAAGTTTTAGGACTTAGGGCATTAAGAGCCCACCTGAATCATACAATACCATCTCCCCATCTCAACATTCTTAACTTAATCACATCTACTAAGATTTTTTCTTTTTTGACATATCTATGTCCAAAGATTAGGATGTGGATATCTTTGGGAAGTGGTGGTTCAATTTTCAGCTCACCACAGAGATATGTATTGTTTAGAGTATTCCTTTAATTCCATGTGAAACCATAGCTCTATGTTTCTATAATTGAATCTTAGTTGTTTATTTCTCCAACATTCCCCATCTCCCCCCAACAGCCATTTTTACTTCCTCTAGTAGGAAGAGGGAAGGGATAAACATATCACCTTAGTCTTCTTTAATCAGGAGAAAGTAAGTGTGATAGATACAGAGTTGCATACCTGATACACACCCCCACCCCTTTGGTAAAAGAACCTCAATTTGATTCTGAAGGTGATGCATGGTCCCAGACAGAGGCTCAGGACATGTTGAAGCCAAGCATAAGGCTGCTGTCTCCCACCCTTCCCCAAACTTCATGCAACCACATCTGACCAGTGATGTAAAGGAAGTCTGGGACAGTCTCTCCCAGAAAGGACTGTGCTTTTCTAATAACAACTTCAAGCTCAAAATGTACATGTCGGGGGAGATAAGAGGCAGGCAAAGGGAGAAGGATCTGAAGGCAAACCACTTTGAGCCACATTGCTCTTTTCACAGGTTAACATTTTTGAAGTGTATTGTGTAGGGGTGTATGATCAAGTTACTGCCAATTAATTTCTTTTGCTCGTGTTTCTAATTGATGTTAGTTTTATTAGGTTTGAATTAGAGATTTTATGATTTTAGCTTTACTCCTCCACATTTAGCTAGAATATTCTGCTATGGAATATTCTGCTATGAAATTAATATTCAATTTCAATTAATGTGTTTGCTACTACTTATATTAAAGGCACAAAATATATAGATATAGATATATAGAAAAGTCTATATATCTATAGATCTCTGTATATCTCTATATAGTTAGAGCTATAGAGATATATAAAAATCTATATATCTATATCTATGTAGTTTTACACCTCAACTAGCATTGGAATTATGCCTAAATGAACACATATTACTGTGACCTATAATAAAGGACATAAAGCAAGTTTGACTTTGCTGCTCAGAGAGTTTTTAAAATATTAATTCTTTTTTTAATTTAAATTCAATTAGCCAACATGTAGTATATCATTAGTTCCAGATATAGTGGTCAGTAATTTGTCAATTGCATATAATACCCAGTGCTCATCACATCACAGAAATGTCTTCTGAATTGTTATGAAAGCTAACAATAGTAAGCTAAAAGCTAAACATAAAGTTAAATGCTATAATGGAGCAGTATGCAGATAACCTAAAAGGTGTCCATACATAGACTCTTCTCATGTTGTTCTCCCAAAATTGGATCTGAATTTAGGTCCAAAAATAATTGGATCAAAAAATCCAATTATTTTGTATTGTCTGTCCCCGGATAGGAAAGTCTTATTAATGATCTGGAATAGTGCTGCTGAAATCGAAGGGCTCTAGTTGTGTAACACTGAAGAGCCATGTCTAATTGAACATGCCTATTTTAGTTTCTATTTCCTTTAAAACAATACACATCACTGAGAACTTTCCCTAACGGCAAAAAAATCAAACGATGCTGATAAAGCAAAGCTGAAATGACTAGGGAAGTCCAGAAATTGCAAGTGAAATTCAGAAGGATTTGCATTTGCTGTGTAAGTTGGCTGATGTGGCAAATCATGTTTAATTCTGACAACTGTTAAAAATAATGATAAATGGAGACCAAAAATAAGCAGATAAATGAAGCAAGCAAACCAGAGCCACTGAGTTCCTAATAGATGACAAAAGCTCTGACATGGGTTGAAATCCTTTGAATGGTAAGAAATGCAGAGGATGGAGGAAACTGATTTACAAATCTCAGGAGTTTGAATCCCAAGTGTGTGTATTGTCTCCACATTAATATTTTATCCATCTAGTCAGCTTCAAGTCACAGCTGAAGTCGTATTAAAATATAGATCATATGCTTCTTTAGGTTAAGACATGTTCAAATTTATAAACTCATAGACAAAAACAAGTGTGAAAGGGAAATTGTTCAGTTGTATTTTAAAAAACAAGTTTTATTGCAAAGGTTCCAAAACAATTGGCAAACCTTAATGTAATCCAGTTTATCCGAAACTGCCTAATGTTGACAAATACTGAAGTTAGAACTCTTACAGGTCTTGAGATTAAGAGCATCCTAAGCCTGATTCATATAGAGAGGACTCTTGTACCTCATCCAAGCATTATCTTTCCTATATATGGCAAAACCAAAGGTATTTGGGGAGCAAATAATGGTTTTGAGCCAATTAGGCATTACAGTAGGAATTAATTACATGTTTCTTCAATCAGTTCTAAGTCAGCTGTGTTGCAAGGACTGTGTATCAGATGGTAGTTATTTATGTGAAGTCCTTCATGAGCATTTGTGCAGATCTGTTAACAGCTTCATTGGAAATGCCTGCACATTTTCACCTGCTAGATAAAACATCTATTAAATGCCTATGAAAGCACTCTGTAAGGTTTAAGTGGGTTTATCAGTATGAAAAACATATACCACAAATGATCCTGGGCTGGTTCCTCCTATCCAGAATAGCCTTATGCGTTTACTCCAGGTTGCCAAACAAGTTTTATTATTTCTATATATGCCATGATGTCAGAATTGGGGAGACAATAGATAATCCAATATAGGGTTGCAAAATGGATAGGCTTCCTCAACAGAATACTAAGTAGCAAGTCCAGGATTTGGCTGAGAGTGCAGGGCTGGTCATGGCTGCTAATAGGTATCAGTATAATTAATTCTTGTATTTTGATTTTCTCTGCAACCACCTTGACAAACTTGTTAATCCTAAATGTTCTGTAACTGACATTTTGTTCCAGTGAAAGAATTTTATCATATGTGGTAATGGACAGTTTTGACAGTCTCGTTTTGTTTTTTTTTCTTGACTGCCCATATAGCTTTTTTTGTTTGTTTGTTTATTTAACTTATTTATTACATTTGTTGATGTGTCCAGTAAAATATGAAGTTGATGCACTGAGAATTGGTATCTCTGTTTGTCCCTGACTGAATGAGAAAACTTTCAATAGTAAGCATAGTTTGGGGCACCTGGGTGGCTCAGTGGATTAAGCCTCTGCCTTCGGCTCGGGTCATGATCTCAGGGTCCTGGGATCCAGCCCCACATCAGGCTCTCTGCTCAGAAGGGGGCCTGCTTCCCCCTCTCCCTGCCTCTCTGCTTACTTGTGATCTCTGTCTCTGTCAAATAAATAAATAAGATCTTTAAAAAAAATGGTAAGCATAGTTTTACTCTAGAATATTGAAAATAATTTAACAAGTGAAAGGGTTTCCTTTTCTTCCTAAACCACTGATTTTTTTTATCAAGAATGGGTAATGAAAATATTTTTTCTATACCTTTTGAGGTAACAGATTATTTTTCTTTTGTCTGTTACTATGATGAGTGTCATTTGTAGTATTTTTTAATAGCACCTATGTATTCCTGTAACATACCTGACTCAGTGATGATACTTGATTTTGTTTTCTGTAAGTTCCTACATTTGTTGTTTTCATATTTTGATAAAGAGGTTACAAATAAGTTGTGGTGTATACTGCTTACCTTTCATAAATCATCCTTTCCTGGTTTTAAGGTTCTAGGTTAAGCCAGCTCATAATTGAGTAATGTTCTCTCTATTTTCAGTGCTCTGCAAGAGTCTATATGACACTAATCTCTGGCATTTCTTGAGGCTTGCTTTGTAACCAAGGGCATGCTCAGTTTTTATGTGTGTTTCTTGCATGCTGAAAAAGAATATGGGTTCTCTAATTCTTACATACAGGGCTCCATATAGGTCCATTAATTTAAGCTTACTGATTGTTCTATTCACACATTTAATTTCTTTGCTAACTTGTATGTTTTTAAGGTGATCCTTGGCATGACCATGATAAGTTTGGCAGCTTCTCTTTGCGGTTTTATCAATAATTAGTTTTACATATTGTGATTTTATAAGATGTATTCAAATTTAGAATTTTTATATCATTCTGGTGAGTTGAAAGTTTTAAAATTATACAGTTTATCTCTTACTCATACAAAGTCCATTGTGGATTAAGCCTCTTGCTTGGGTGTAGGATGATCTGGAGATAGAGAGCATACAATATGGCAGCAACAACTTCTTCATATATGGCTTCATTGTCATTTCTTGAAGAAGTAATAGAGAGGAAATGAGGAGGCTCACTGGTCTCAGCCTGGAAGGGATGTGCCATTTCTGTTTATTTTTCATTGGCCAGAATGAGTCACGTGGCCATTAATGATCAATAAGGGAACCCTGTGCCATGCCATTCTTTCTGGACCAGGCAGACCAGGCAGAGGGAAAGCTCCATCTCTGAGCTTCTTTAAGATAAAGGTATAAAAAGGGAAGAGGGAACATTATATATTGACTTGTAAAGTTTTCACATGGAAGTAACACACGTTATTTCTACTCACATTTTACTAGCCAAGAAAGTCACATGGCTATGCCTAACTTCAAACAGGGTGGGAAATACATTCTTGACATGCCTTGGGAAGCAGACAGTTCAAAATATGTAGTGAACATAACTACTGATTAGCATATTAGTTAAGAAATGATGATTATATGAACTGAGGAAGTGGCAGAGATAGATATAAATTCATTTTATTATATTTGCATACACAAGCAACACAATTTGCGGAGTGATTAGGTAATAAGTGACTCTTCCAGCATCCCACCTGGGTAGGTAACAGCATCAGAGTTATGTGGAAGAATGGGGAGAAACAGGTTTTGTTCTCATTGAGGCAGGTGAGAAAACCAGCTTTATCTTTAATTAAAGAAAGTAAAGTAAAAAAAAAAGAAAAAAGAAAGTAAAGTTAAAATAATGTGGTATATAACCTTGTATCTATTTTTTATTCTTTATTCTCATTGAGGCAAAGGGAGGAATTAGGTTCATCTTTAATTATAGAAAGTAAAGCCGAGATAATGGGTTACATAACTCTATACATGTTTTTAGTTCATTGCCTCTGCTTTTGGAGTTTGGACACCCAAAGCTCTCTAGGAAGCTATAAATAAAAGGGGAAAAAGGAAAGGAAGAAAACCTAGTTCCTTAAGTAGATACATGAGAAAGAAGATGTTTAAAAAAACCAAAATTTCCCCCATTGTGCCCAAGGCCACACCAGTGTCTAGTGGTTGCACTCCTAGTTCAAAGTCCACTTTTTCTATGACTCTTTTAAGAGGCTCTTGTCAGTTTAAATTTCTTGGCTGTCAGGTACAGTGGTGATGTGTTTCATCTGGCTGTGTCAAGTACATCACTTTATTCCTGCTCACAATGAAAAGATTTCAACTGGAAAGGCATGCTTTGGGGACGATTTCAAACCAACTAAAAACCAAACTTACCTTTTAAAAAGACTCAAATTAAGTTTGACATAAAGTATGGCATCCTGGACCATTCAGATTGCAATTAACTTTGACAGTGTTCAATTGATTACACATTTCATTGAGATTATACAGAGACTACGTTGCATATTAAAACTTTTAGGATGTTAGCTATCCCAAACTTAGGTCTCCTTTATCTCTAACAGCAGAAGTATATAATCTGACATTTGCCATAAAAAAAATTGTTCCTCACACAAAAAATTATAGGTATCTCCATAATGCTTAGAAGAAAACTTTTAGTAAATTTTCAAGATTATTTATTTTTTAAGCTAAAGCCTTATTTTTTAGTCTTGTTTTCTCCCAGACCACCACACAGGCAGACACATACCCACATACAAACCTTCTGAATTTTGATTTAACTAGGCTTAAAAAAAAACAAATAGGTTCAGGGCTCCAGTTCTATTTCTCTATCATCCTTTTGCAACTCCTTCCTCCAGGGCACTCTAATCAAGCTATCCTTACTTATGGTAGCATTGCAGCATACTATCCAGAAAAGAAACAGCTCTTCCAGTATCTACTATAGAAAGATATAAAGCTCACATAAGCCAGATATCCAGAAAACATCTTCTTTAGTCTATTTTACCCAAACTGGGTGGTTTATATTGGAGCCATTCTCCATGATTGGAACCTGAGGGTTTGACTTTATCCAATTAAAGTCACTGTCAAGAGTAGAGAGTAGGGGTAATTGAGGTCAATCTGTATTAAATATTAATAAAGAGAAAGGGGTAAAGGTATTCGAAGGAATTATGGTCAAAAGCTTCCCAAAATTAATGAAAAACATTAACATACACATCTAAGAAGCTCAACAAATTCCAAGTAAAATAAACTCAGAGAGACCCATATGCATCATAATCAAATTTATATAAGCCAATGACAAAGAAGAGTCTTAAAGGAACAAGAGAGAAGGAGCTCATCAAATACAGGAATCCTCAGTAAGATTAACAGCTGATTTCTTATTTTAAATTGTGATGGCCTAAAAGTAGTTGTCTTAGTCAGTTAAAGCTGCTGTAACAGAACATCACAGCCTGGTTGTCATTCTCACAGTTCAGAAGGTTGGAAAGTCCCAGATCAAGGTGATGACAGATTTGGTATCTGGTGAGGGCCTGCTTCCTGGTTCATAGATTTGCCATCTTCTGGATATGTCCTCATATGGTGGAAAGAAGTGGAGATATCATTTATAAAGGCAACTAACCAACTAACCTCATTCATGAGAGTTTTACCTTCATGGCCTAACTGATTTTAGATGATTTAGATTTCTAAATTTCCTAATTTAAAAGATTTAGACAAATTTTCCCATTTAATGGGCAAAGAAGTTTTTAAACAAATGGTACTGAGACAATTAGATACCCATACTTGAAATGATGAATCTGTACCCTTCTTTCACTTCAGATGCAAAAATGAACTCAAATGGATCAAAGACTAAATACAAGAGCTAAAACTATAAAACTCTTAGGAGGAAACAAAGGCATAAGTTGTTGTGACTTTGGATTAGGCAATCTCTTCTTAAACATGACACCAAAATCACAAGAATAATAAGACAACCCATGAGTGGGAAGAGTTATTTTCAAATCATGTCTGAGAAGAGCCAAGTATCCCAAATATAGAGAGAACTCATATCTGATTTAAAAGCGGAAAAAGGGTTTGAATAGATATTTCTCAAAAAAAAAAAGATGTGTAATGGCTAATAAGCACAGTAATTGATGCCGTGAAAAAAAGAAGTTAAGGGCGCCTGGGTGGCTCAGTGGGTTAAAGCCGCTGCCTTCAGCTCGGGTCATGATCTCAGGGTCCTGGGATCGAGGCCCGCGTCAGGCTCCCTGCTCAGCGGGGAGCCTGCTTCCCCCCCCCCCTGCTTGCCTCTCTGCCTCCTTGTGATCTCTCCCTCTGTGAAATAAATAAATAAAATCTTTAAAAAAAAAAAAAAGAAGTTAAAAAGCCTAGAAAATTACAAGTTTTGGTGGTGTTGGTGAGTATGTGGAGAAGGTGAAATTCTCATGCACAATGTGCAGCAATGTGGAAAACAACTTGGGAATCCCTCAATAAGTTAAACACAGAGTCACCACATGACTCAGCACTACTACTCCTAGTTATATACCAAAGAAAATTGAAAACATATGCCACACAGAATCTTTTACATAATGTTAATAGCAGCATTATTCATAATAGCCCCAAAGGGAAAACGGTGTAAATGTCCATCAGCTGATGAATCCTAACAAAATGGGGGGGTTGGCGCCTGGGTTGCTCAGTCAGTTAAGCATCCAACTCTTGATTTTTGGCTCAGGTCATGGCGTCATGATCAGAGGGTCATGAGTTCAAGCCCCATGTCGGTCTCTGGACTCAGCACGGAGTCTGCTTGATATTCTCTCTTTCCCTCTCCCTCCCCCCACTTGGGCACACTCTAAATAAATAAATATTTTTAATATCTTTTTTTAATGTGGTATATCTGTACCATGGAAAAGTACATAAAAAGGAATGAAGAAAAGTACTGATACCGATACTGATACCACAGCATGGGTGAACCTTCAGAACATGATGCTAAATGAAAGAAGTCAGACACAAAGAACCTCACATTGCATGGTTCCATTTATATGAAATATCCAAAATAGACAAATCCTTACACACAGAAAGTAGATTAATAGTTGTCAGGAAATGAGGTAAAGGGTGAATTGGGAGGTGTAGTGTTTCTTTTTGGGACGTTGGATGGTGTCTGAAACTAGGTAGTGATGGTGAATATACTTCCTCGTGAATATACTTCAAATCATTGGATTGTGTACTTTAAAATGGCAGACAAACACACAGCCTCCTCTCATAATCACCATCCTACACCCCCTGCAATGCATTTTCGCAGTCTCAGCTTTGGGAGGTCTTCCTGTCCAGAAGGATCCTGTTGCCATGAGAGATACCCCCACGTACGCTGACCCACTAAGTCTCAGCTTTGCAAAGATCATTTGTTAAGTGCCCAGAAAAAGGCAGCTGTAGGGCAGCAGCTCTGAGGTTGGAGGGATGACAGTGTGGGCAGCTCCCGGACACTCACTCGGTTCACCTCTGGACATGGAAAACATCACATAAATGCAGGAACGCAGCCCAGGCCCCGAAAGAAGGCTTTTTTGTAGAAGCACCATTCTGAAGGAACCTTGAAATTTAAGTGAAATGTAATTAGGAAGTAAGGAAAGAAGGACATTACAAGTGGAGGCAGCAATGTGAACAAATACAGAGGAAATGGTGTGACTGAGGACAGGACCCAAAGACCACATGGTGTCCGGAGATGAAGCAGGCTAGGTGTGGCTTCTCAGAAGGGACTAGCAATCTGTAGAAACATAACAAACCCAACCCGTAAATTTAGATTAAGTTCCTTCTTACTCTTGTTGTTGTTATTTTAGGCAAAGAATACAAAATGCTTTTACAGTGGCTTCATCTCCCTTGTAGGATGCCACACTTGTCTCTGGGGTGCAGTCAGCTGCCAATGACTCTCTATGAGAAAACTAGGAATTTTTTAGATCTGAGAATCTCAAATTTTTGCTGTATCCCAGTACATTTATAATTTGGATTCTCATCAGTTTTCAGGAAAAATGTATTCAATCATTTTATGCTTTCAGTAGAAAAAATTACAGACAGCTGGGCTTTCTTACCCTATGCTCTACTTAACATTGACAAGATCATATTCTATTTTAGGGAAAAAGCAGTTTCAATGCTTGGCATCCCTTGTTTCCTTTCTCCACTCCCCAGCTGTCCAACCTTCCAGAAAATTATTTACCTTCAAAATCAGGATGAAGCCAAATAACTGAATACCTTGACACTTATCCTAAAAAGTTGAATTTTTCACACAGTGATATTCAAGAAGATTGAAGAGGAAAGGAGGGCTATAATTCTACATGAGGATCTGGGTATACTGACTTTCAAAAAAGCTTTATCAAATGTTTGCGTTAGGTGGAGTCCCAAACAACATGATATTATAAACTTGGCCTTGGTTTTGCTCCTTATAATAAAATCATTGTGATTAAGTACTTCTTTGGGCCTTTGATTCTCAGTACCACCAGCTGCTTGGATGCAGGAACACTGGAAAGGTAGTTATATCTAAAGCAAGTTGGTCAGCTGAAAGACACTTTAAGTCTTTTCCAAGACAAAAATATTACTGCACTATTTTTGTGTCTGCTCATCAAAAAAAATCAAATTTTGTTAGATCAGGTACTTCAGATTACATTATTAGAAGATCACGTTACAGCACAAACTGGTCATTTTGGGATGGAGGAAGCAAATTACATTGTAATTCAATGCAGGCTGACAGGTTTTAGATCAAAGAGTGGTTCCTGGCAATTTTTGTAATTAAGAAAATATCTATAAACATGAGGCTTGCAATACTTCATTTGAATTCATCATGGACCACTTTCTCCTGATGCATATAGAAATGTGTCATTTACTTTTAAATGAATAAACATGACTTTAGTAACTTAGTTCTTGCATTAAAGATAACATGCTGATAATTCTTTTAAAAATTACTTGTATTTCAGTAAGTTCACTTAGTTAGAGCGTGGTATCCGTGAGAGTCAGGCATCTGGTATGAGCCAGTTATTTTCCCTTTGGTCCGTGGTTTCAGACAATATGCCTAAGTTTGGCTTGTTTTTACCAAAAAATTATGACCGATCCCAAGGAGGAATAGGCGAAAACTTTATATCCTTTAGCTCAAACCCAACCCTTTGAAAAAGAAAAGAGAGCAAAGTTTATTATGGAAAACCAGTTTATGTCCTTAACCCAGATAAAGTTCTCCTATTGCCCTAATATGCTTTACATGTTTGGCTTTCATGCTGTATGGAATGGGATTTAAACCAAGAGAACATTGTGAAATGTTGCTCTGGGAAAGGTTTTTTTCCTTCCTTACTGTGTTCTTTAATCAGAACAAATACTTTGGAGCTAGGTTAGAGAAAGGCATGCCCCAGTTCCTCTTTTGTCCATCTGGGAACTATAGTAACAGCAATTTCCTGAGATGCTGGTACCCAGACCAATTTTTATCCTCTTTTATAACACTCCCAAATGCCAAAGGGACATGCACAGTGTCAATAATTATCTAAAGTCATTCTTACTGGGCATCTAGTAGACAGTGCTTTAGGCTAGTGAGAACAAAGCATCTCTAAGTAATATATTTGTCTATAAGTCAAGACAATAGACTATGATCTTGGAAGGATAGTTTGTGATGCTGGGTGAAGGATTAATTTACAAGGGGCAAAATGTCAGTTTTAGATGACTTTGGACTTAGTGTAGAGGAAAGAATGCAGGAGTTGGGAAAACACAAAACTGAAGGAGGTGAGGAAATCTGCAGAGTAAGGCAGCTGTGTCATGTAGCTTGTGAATCTCCCTGGAACTCTTTATAAAAACAGAGTAAGCAACAAGCAAAATCCCTAAATCAAGGCACAACATTTACAATTAACTATGTGACCCAGTATCCTGCATGATTTCAAAGGCTCAAGTGGAAGGGAAAACATCACCACAGACTCAAGACAAGCATTGTGTCAGCATCCACGTGGGAAGAAGCAGGGGTAGGTGAGGGATCTCAGAACAGAACTCACACCAACATGCCTGCACTCATTGGAAGACACCTCAGGCAGGTTACTGAGGGGGACTGTAGATAAGTCCAGTATTCTTATTGTGATATATGGGAAATAAAAGGAAAGAATAAAATACTCAATACTGAGCCTGGCTGGCTCAGTCGAAAGGGTGTGTGACTCTTGGTCTCAGAGTCACGAGTCCGAGCCCCATGTTAGGTGTCGAGATTATTTAAATAAATTAACTGTAAAAAATAAAACAAAACATTTATCCTGCCTTACCAATATTATTGGACCCCAAAATAATAGTTGATGGAAAGCCTGATTGTATAGAATTATTCTAGTCAATAAATGAAAAATAAATGATAGCAATAGAATATTACTGTCTTACAACTCCCATCAAATTAATGGATCTAGGTCATGGCATTCACAGCTGCTAATATTAAGAAAAAGAAGAAGGGCAACCAAACTACATGTGCCTCCTAATAAAAGAACACAATACAACTTGTAGTGTTGCCAAAGGGACTGAGCCTGAGTCTAATCAGACCTCTACATCGGCTGCCAACTTGTAGGTAATAGAGGACAGAGGAATACTCAAAACTTTAGGTCAAATTGACCTAGTTATTCAAAAAATAAATTGTAAGGAAAAATAAAGGATGGAAGGAAAGCTGTGAAAGAATAGTGACTTAAGAGACGCATCCACAAATCATAAAAAAAAAGAAAAAAGAAAAAACCTGAAAAATTAAAAAATGGGTGAGATTAAATAGTTTTTAGAGATGCACACTTAAGAATGCACCATCGGTGACTTAACTTGTTTAGGAACTTACTGAATTTGTGCAACTTGCAAGGCTCTGTTCTAGTCCCTTGAATATTTAGATGGTGAAACTGTAAAGAAATGCAAAGATGTGATTATTATAGAAATAAAGGAAGTGGCTACTCTTGTGGGGAGTGAAGTGATAGTGACAGATGGAACATATGTAGGGCCTCTGTGATTCTGGGCATAGTTTTGTTTCTCAACATGAGCAGTGGAACTAGGGTGTTGATCTTATGATAATTCATTAAACTGTATATCTATATATGTTTCTGTACCTGTTTCTATATTTATATATGTTTCTGTACCTATCTTGTACCTTATTTACATTTCAGAAGTTAAAAAAAATGACAGGGAAAGTAAATCTATATGGTGAGATTTGGAAATAAAACAGTGAATTGTCACCCTTATTTCCTTGACCTTTTCAGTCCCAGGTGACCCGGTCCCCATGCAGGGGCCCAGAACTGAGCTCTCATTTCCAGATTGATTACCTGCTTTAGTTTTCCCGCTGTGTCTCTAAAGATCTAAACAGAGACTAGCACACAGTAGGTGCTCGATATATATTTGTTGAATATTAGTAATTAGGTTCCAAGTTTTAAACACTTCATAAAATTTTTAAACCTAAAACTGGATACTCTTTTAATGCCAGCTAAGGAAAAACTGTTCTTTGCAAGATTTAGGAGAAGCTGGCCTTCGTCATAATAAGATAGCCATAAGGTGTTTTCATGAATGTACAGGTGAAAAAAGGCTAAGTCATTGCTTTTGTAACAGTTAGGTACACCAGATGAATCATGGTACAGTATGTCCCTGATTCAAAGCTAAACAAATTACAGCTGCAATCCCAGCAAAGACACATCGTAGAGTCAGAAAACAACATTAACCCAATGATCAGTGGTATATAATTATCTAATTTAAAAAATTAAAAGTGACTTGTTTATTTTTGATTTTATGATGGGAAAATTCACTGTCAAATCATTATTTTTTGTTATCAATTTCCAATATCACTTCATATGTAAAACTTACACATAAAATGAGTTTTCTTATTCAGGTGGCATTAGGATTATAGCCAAAATTCCCAGGCTATTAAAAGTAAATAAAAATAAAGGGCAATATGCTCTGACAAACATTAACTTTTCCCCTTATATTCCCACACTGAATTCTATACCCAGAACAAAATGGTAATAGGTTTCAGTGGTAATACATACACTTTTAATAGCCTTGATCATATTTAAATTTTATATTCCCCACCTCCTAGAAATAATAGGACAAGAGCATAAATGGAGAGGCGCCTGGGTGGCTCAGTCGTTAAGTGTCTGCCTTTGGCTCAGGTCATGATCCCAGGGTCCTGGGATCAAGCCTGGCATCGGGCTCCCTGCTCTGCAGAAAAGCCTGCTTCTCCCTCTCCCACTCCCCCTGCTTGTGTTCCTGTGTTCCCTCTTTCGCTGTCTCTCTCTCTGTGTCTCTGTCAAATAAATAAATAAAATCTTTAAAAAAACAAAACAAAACCCACAATTACACTAGATACCATCCGGAGGGGGTTGGGGAACCTAAGCACCAAAGTCTAAGCCTCCGCGGCTGGACTGATCCTTACGTATTAAGCCTTGTTCTCCCTAAGGTTCATTTGTATTTAGATATTGGTTACTCCGTGTCAGTGCACAGAGTAGGTAAATAAATTTTGCGTTCTCCAGTGAAAAGTACACAGCATAGGAAAATAATTAAAGCGTACATAAAAGCCTTAAAATGGCTTCGATTGCCTGCAGTTGCTAAAAACGTAGGGAGGGGTGAAGCCAAGACTGTGACTTTTTTGAGTAGTTGCTAGTCTTTGATTTTTCATTCCAAGAGAACTTTCTCTTGAGATTTGTCTGCCTTGTAGTGTCATAAAAATGACCAGCTCAGGGCCCCAGGGTAGTGCAGTTGGTTAAGCATTGGTCTCTTGGTTTTGGCTCGGGTCCTGATCTCAGGGTCATGAGATCCAGCCCTGCGTCTGGCTCCATGCTCAGCGCAGGGTCTGCTAAAGTTTCTCTCTCCCCCTCTGCCCCTCCCCGTGCTCACTCACTCGCTCACTCTCTCTCTCTCAAAAACAAAACAAAACAAAACAAAAAAGAAAGGAAAAAAGAAACTATGATAGGCCCCCAGAATGATAGAACTAGGAAGAATTGTTGAAGTCCCCCTGGATGGCTGATCCAGCCAGTAGGTTTTGGCTCCCTGTACAAGGTTAAGCAACTGCTGAGGTAGAAGGACAGCTCTCAGTCTCCCCAGATACTCAGCTGTGTCTCAAATCTATTAGAATCCCAGTTTTTCTGATGGCTCTTAGGCATACTTCCAGTAGCCACATAGGCTGTGTTCAGATGTGTCTTCCAAGACAATGCTGTACCTTCTGACTGAAGGGGTTCAGAGATGCTACTTGGTTTTTGTCACAATTTAGTAACTACTTGCAATATTGCCTTAGGTATAGACCTCTCCTTAGTGATTTCTTCCTGGATTATGTGTTCCCTTACAAAATAAACATTATCAGAATTCTGTTTTAAAAATCATTAATGTGTTTTCTTTACTGCATTCTGCTTTGAGCTTTACTTAAAGCATCTACCTTTCTGGGGGCTTCATTAGGTTTTTCTAGGAATACCTAGAGTAAGAGAGTAATATTTCACTTCTGGCATTCAAAGTAGGATTTTGTAGTGTGACAATGGCCCTGCAAACAAAGACATTTTCTTGAGAGAAGAGTTTCCAGTTTCTTCTATTATATTCAATATAGTAAGGGTTAAATCTAGAGGACTCGGTTCACAGAGTTGCCCAGTAATGAAGTGGTGGGTGGGGAGTGTGAGGTCACCAGGTCTGCTGCTCAAAGGGAAGAGGGGGGCTGAGGCATAGGTGAAAGGCAAGAGAAGAAAAAGATAAAATAGACTATTGATCCCTGGTCCTAAGGCACAGTATAGAAAGAAGTTAAAGAGGCAGGTGTGAGGTACGGGCTTAGCACACACACCTGGCTTTCACTTGGACAGGGAGAAGTGACAATTACACAACAGGGGAAAGCAGGAGTCTTGACCCCACTCCTCTTTTGGAATCTTGAGAGGAGTCTGTCCTCATCAACCAGAGGTTCAAGTTGAAGTTTAACATACAGTAAATTCTCTGTCTTTCCAAACACCATCTACAGCTAAGCCTCGGGTCAGGCTCACACCCTAACACCTGATTGTAGTCTGATCCAACAACTCAAGGCAAGTATTTTAAAAGCTCTGAGTTTCAGCTTCTAGATTTGTAAAATGAAGAGATTGGGCAAAATCCTTTTTAATATCTCCTATTTAATATCAGATTTAAAATCTGATGGCACTTTACTTTAAAAAAAATTTATGTGGCCACAGTTTGCTATTTGAAAAAATATCTCTGCTTCGCCTACATATTTTTTTTTCTCTTGTATCCCCCTATTACTTGTACTTATCTGTTAACAAACAGTGGGAGTCAGCTGGATATATTGAACTATAGTTTCATTTTGTAAGAAAGAAAAGATTTATGAAAGTTATAGAATCACAATTTATAGTAATAAAGCAAACAACATTTCTTCAAGAATCTTCTGAAGTACAAAAGTAGAGATGGGTCAACGAAACACACAGATTGCAGAGGAATAAAATAAGATCTGAGCAAAAATTACATAGATTAACAAAAGTTATAAATGTGAATGTCTAAAGATATCTATGAATTATCATCAGAAATGGTTTTCCTCTATAAACTACATAATCTATCCATTTGTGGGGAAATTCTCTTACAGGAGCTTTATGATCATAGGAAGGAGAAGTTGGGTTCCTACCATTTCTTAATATGACTATCTCCATTTTCATGCAAACAAGAGAAATAGGAAAATCAAATACTGTAAAATGTTAGGTTACTTCTTCTCGGTCTAATACGTTATCTTAGCCAGAGAAGCAATATCTTTTTTCTTAAATTTCTGCGTGATTGGATTGTCCTAAGTCTACCTCATAATCTACTCAAAATAAGTGATATATTTCACCAAAACCTGAAGGGTTCCTACATAAATATTTCATTTTCATTTAATGTTATTTAAACACTTGACTTACCTTATTATCATCACAGCCACAAATGACTTTCCTGATGGCCACTCAAATGAATTTGAAGAAAATTCTGACCTTGCCTCTACTATGAAGGTATAACTCTCATTCTAATTACTTCATTTGTCCTTCTCTTGGTCCTTGGGCTGTCAAGGAGGGAAAAAAAGATGTAACATTCCTGGGGCTACATTATCTGACTCATACTTACTTAAAATAGCACTGTTATCCACCACTTGTCCTGGTCACAGCAAACATTGATAGAGATATACTTAATGGAAGGAATTGAAGGCTAATTAAGATAAATGTGTAGACCAAGTAGATGAAAAATTTATAGAGAAGATAAAGGAGACTTAAGAAAAGAAAATCAAGGTCACCATCTATGGTTGGTTATCACCAAACTTATTTATACTAATAATATAAAGAAAGGGGAAAAAATCAGATAATTTAAATGATACATATTTTATGGGGAAAATCACCTCACAAGAACAATTTTTGGATGACCCACAAAGGCAGGGCATACGGTAGAAAACCTTCAGAAATTAGAAACTCAAAGAGAAAGGAATTAAATAAGTCAAGAAAAGCCATTCATACAAGCAGAGTAAAATAGCTAATTCAATTATTTGAATGATTAAGAACAATTACAGACAAAAATACTTGCTGTTGAGAAAAAGAAAAAGATCTTCCCGGTATGATCCAGGTTGACTGGTTGCATTAATCTAATTCATTGGATTGATTAATCACTTAGCTTTGTTCTTCTCAGGCACAGCTTTGGTGTCCTAAAGCCTTAAGCCCATGGGGTATATTTTGTCTCATTCTCTTCAAACTGAATCTTTGAATCAATTAATCACAGAATGCTTACTTATTATGCTTCATGTAGTTGTGTCTTAAAAATAATATCATTTATATTTAAAATGTATTTTGCACATAAAGCAGCATACCAAAGGTCAAAAAGATTTTTCAAAAAAGTTTAGCTCAATAAATAATAACATCTATTAAATGTCAATGAACTATACACTAGCTCTTTATTACCTTAAGTAATGACCTTTTTAATCAGATATTCCTGCATAACCCACCTTCATCTTCTGCAGCCTTTCAAGATCATCCTTCTTTGATACCCATATTGCCTCTATTATATGTGGTCAGGGGAAGCCAAGTTTCTGCCCTTCCTGTTTTTGAGAAATCCCAATAAATGCATTTGTGTTTTATATGACCTGATGGTCACTTATTCCCCCTCTGCCTTCATAGTCCTCTCCTCTGCTATCAAGCCAACTTAAGATACTGTCCCCCCATACTGTATCACCCTAAAGGACAACAAAAACTCTTCTCTTAGTTCTCCAAAGAAATTATCACACCTATCACTTTTAGCAAAATCTCAGCAAAATCTTAGAGATAATGGAAAGATAAAGAAATGCAAGTGTAGATTGGGGCGGTGGGGGGGGGGGCTCGATGTTCCTAGTCATGTACCTCTACAGGTTTTCTTCCTGGATGGATGTGGTTCTCAACCCCAAACCTACTATAATTTCAAGAAGCCAGTTCACCAACCACAGAGAAGTGAGCCCCTCTCTCAGGTTATCCTGCCTGATGTCTAGACCCTCACCTTTTCTGGGGTTCTGGGTGAGGAAACAAGAGCTTTCTTCCCTTGTTTTATGTTTTTTTTTTCATTGTTTTAATTTCTCTGAATATAAACCATTGCAAAGCTGCAACTTAATCTAAAAGAAAACAAACTTTTGATTATTGTGCATACTTTCATTAATATTGGCTTTTCCTTACCTCTAAATATTCCCTTCCAGACTGGAGTACTGACTTTTATATTAGAAAGTTTAAAGACCTACAAAGGCTTTTCCCTTCTCCCTTAAAGTTATGATGCAGTCTGTTCTCAAAAAATTGAATCCAAAATGTATGTCATATTCTAAAGAATATGGGGGGGCGGAATTGACAGCTTGAAGCTGCTGTTTTTCCTCTACAACTAACCATTTAGGCTTCAATAAATACTTGGATCCCAACCCAGCTAGAGTACTCTTGCTACATTGGAAATTATTTACTAGGTACTTAGTATCCGTTATTCCTAAAATTAATAGTTGTGTAAATGAAATCAGCAGAGAATCTCTAAACAATTTGCATATGGAGTTCAGTAATGTGTCTGAGTTTATGGATATTTTGACAGTGTCCTTTCTTAGCCCCATATGTTGGAAACTTAAAAAACAGGATGCATAAACTGACTTCAGTTGAATATGGCTAATATGTAGCTATTAGTCATCTCATTTATTATCTAACTAGATATCACCTTTAAACACCATGCAGAAATTGTTCAGAGCACCTTAATAATCTTAAAGAATGGAAAAAAGCTCTAAACACTTAAGACATTCAATTGTTCATTGATCTCCTTTCCCCCAAAGAGGAAAAGAAATCATCCACAACTTTCCATGTAAGACAGAGAATTGCAATTCTTTAAAAACCTTAGGTACTTTTGAAAAAGAGCCAAATATTTTGTCTCATTCCCTGGAAATAGCACCCATCCCACATATTAAATATTCGAACTCACTTGAAACGAAGTATAGATTATTCAGTGGGGAGAAGGCAGAATCTAATTGGGTTCTAATCCAAAATTTGGAAATAAGTTCTGGTTGGAAATTCTTCTACAATTACCATAGAATATGATGGCCAAACGATAAAAACTGAATAAAGTATCCATGGCTGGTGAAAGCCCTGAATAGATCAGGTGCAAAGCTAATAGGACAGTATTTACAGAGCACTTGCTTTCGGTAATGTGAACATTAGAAATTCTTTAAGAGTCCAGACTGGGAAAATGAAGAGACCCATTTTCCAGAAAAGGAAAATTTATTTTAACGATGAAGAATTAAAAATGTTTATTTACTAAATACACACAGATACCTCCCAAATACTCACTTATTTGTTTCAATAGATTTCCTCAAACTAGTTTATGTTCACACAGAGCCCTACTCAAGCTTTTCTTCTCCAGCAATCTGTTGTAGATTCATGATGGATTTATCGTTTTTCTCTCCATGGCTAGTCCTTTCGTCAACTCAGACCCAAACTTAATTCTCCAAACTTGTCCAAACCTCATACGTCTTTAATAGTTTATTATTCCATATAAGATGTGCTGAGATGAGAACTAGCTTGGTGACAGGGGGCAAGCTTTTGCCACCACCACTTATTTTCTTCATGCATACATTTATTTATTCACTCAACAAAAGTTTAATGAATGAGAATGATCGTACGATTGCATTTATTTTCTGAGTGCAGAAAATAAAAGAACATGAAAAGAACAAGACCATATCTGCTTGAGGAGTGTCATCATTTGCTAATGGATTCTTGCTGGTCTAAATATTGAAATTTTTATGTGTTAGTTATATGGAAAATATTGGCATTCTATTATTTTTAAGACTTTTATTTATTTTTGGCATTCTATTATTAAAGATACTAATAATATAGCTAGTTAATGGGACACATTAAATCACTTCTCTTTGTTTTTTTCTAGGAATTATTATGATTCTCTGATATTTCATCATAACTAAAATGGATTAAAACAGGTAGGCAGACATGACTAGGTAGCTCTATTCTTTTATGGAAGATGAAGACCTCAGTACTTAGCTGGGATAATCAAACTGTCCTGTGCTGTGAAAACACTATATTAATCTATTAATGGGGAGGTTTATATCCTCTGTGATCTTTAAGTTTTCTAATGAAAATTTCTTTTGGATCAAAAATACACAGAATTCAGCTGGATATAGGAATGAAGTGCTATAGCCTGTGCTTTGGACTATGTGACATACACTTAAAAGATATCTAAGATAGTAATGTAAAAACCTTAATTTGGGAGTCATATCTAATTCCAGTTAAAAGGATGAAATGCAGAATAGTTCAAGGGATGAAATCTGCTTAGTACAAAATCATCAGTCACAAACTCGCATCACCCACTGAGATCATCCACTTTGTACTGACAGGCAGACCACAAGGATTTGACTGGAAATACCACCATTTTGATAGGATAGTCTTTTGAATGAGCTCAGTTATTAAAATTGCACTTGAGTAAAGAAAAAAGGAATGGGGTACTAATTATGAAGTGGGAAAATATTAAGTGTGTAAAGCTAAATGTATGAAATATGTTGCTCTGGGATCTGGCTGGGATATCAAATATAAGTCACTTAGCTATCAAGAACACTGTGTTAGTCCAGCACCTGGGGAACTCAGTCAGCTAAGCATCTGACTCTTGATTTCAGCTCAGGTCATGATCTCAGGGTCATCAGGCTCTGTGCTCAGCATAAAATCTGCTTGTCTTTCTTCCTCTGCTCCACCCCTGCTCTCTTTCTCTCTCTCTGTCTCTGTCTTCTCTGTCTCTCTCTCTTTCTCTCTCATAAATAAATAAATAAATAAATAAATAAATAAATAAATAAATAAATAAATAAAATCTTAAAAAAACAAAACACTGTGTTAGTCCAGAACCAGCTAGTTACTCAGTCTAGGGGAAGTTGGGTTGCTTAGCATGGGTAAGAATCCTTGAGCTCTTGAAATTGAATCTTTTTATCCCACATTGCACTCTCATGTTAAAGGAGAAGTAAAAGCATAGTATATGTATTAGTAGTACAAATATTTGTGTGATCGTGGAATTTAACTGTGTATTTAATTTTTTATGATTTGTTTTAGTAACTCCATGACTGGGGATGTATTATTTAAACTTTTAAAATGTTGAAATAATTATAGACTCAGACCCACAAGAAGATGCAAAAATAGTGCAGAGAGGTCTTGTGTACCCATTAGCCAGCTCCTCCAACAGTGACACCTTACATAACTATAGGACATTATCAACTCCGGGAAATCAATTAGAACAGTGTAATTAACTAGACGTGGACCTTACTCAGGTTTCACAATTTTTTGTACTCACTTTTTGTATGTCTTTGTGATTCGTTCTGTGGCAATTTATCACATGTATAGATTCAAATAACCAGCATTCTTATAATGAAGGTACAGAACTCTTCCAGTACTAGAGAGTACTTCCTCGTTCTGTCCCTACCTCCTTTTCCCTAATCCGTGGCAACACTCATCTGTTTTCCATCTCTTTAATTTCTATTTCAAGAACACCGTATAAATGGAATTGTACAGTATGTTTACTTTTGAGTCTGGCTTTTTTCTGGCAGCATAATACCCTTAAGATTGAACCAATTTGTCTCGTGCATCAATAGTTCATTTCTTTTTATGTCCAAATAGTATTATGCCATTATCTGGATGCACACAATTTGTTTAATCATTGACAGTGAAGGATGTTTGGGTCATGTCCAGTTTTTGGCTATTTTAAATAAAGCCATTATGAATATTCATGCACAGATTTTTGCATAAACATAAGTTTTCATTTTCTAGGATAGATGCCCAGAAGTGCAAGTGCTGGGTTATATGGTAAGTATATGTTTAACTTTGAAGAAACCGCCAGACAAATTTTCTGAGTGGCTGTGTCATTTACATTTCCACCAACAATGTATGAGAGATCTAGTTTTTTCTCAACCTCACCAGCATTTGATATTATCAATATGGATTTTCTTTTATTTTAGCCATTTTGATAGATATGTAATGGTGTCTTGGGGTGGTTTTAATTTGCATTTCCTAATGACTAATGTTGTTGAACATCTTTTCCTATATTTATTTGCCATCTGTATATATTCTCTGATGACATGTCTATTGAAATCTTTTGCTTGTTTTCTAATTGGATTGTTTGGTTTCTTACTGTTGAGTTTAGAGAATTCTTTATATATTCTGTACATTAATCACATGTCTATATGTGATTTGCAAATGTTTTCTCTAAATCAGTGGCTCATCTTTTCATTTTCTTAACATGGTTTTCCACAAAACAAAAATTTTAATTTGGAAGGAGTCCAATAATTGAGTTTTTCTTTTATGGATCATGCGTTTGGTGTCATGTCTAAGAATTTATCGCCTTATCTCAGGTCATGAAGAATTTCTCTCATATTCTTTTTTTTAGTTTTATAGTTTTACATTTTACACTTATTATGTATGATCCATTTTGAGTGAAATTTTTGTGTGAAGTGTGGGCTTTAGGTCAAGGTTCATATCTTTTGAAAATTGATGCCAGTTGTTAAGAAGGCTCTTTTCTTTCATTAAATTGATTTTTTCTCCTTCGTCAGAAATCAGCTGGGCATTTTCCCCCCCTGTTATTTAACCAGTGGAAAAGTGAAAGAGAAAAGAGAAGGTTCAGGCTTGTACCAGCTACATGGAGACAGGAAATAGGGTCTTTATTTCAGGTGGGCGTGTGTCCAGCTGAAAACTGGAGTGTCTATTACTATAGAAGAAGAGGATGATGAGTATTCAGGGACATTTAGAAATCCACCAGAGCAGTGATTTTTTACAAACAAACACAAAACATGATTCAGCACTTTGGCAGGTTTTCCCTCCCATCGGGGTCTGGCAGAGAAGCCACATGGCTGACATCTTTGGGTCTGAAAGTCCACAGATGCTTTCTGCCTGCCTCAGTAAGAAAGCTTTAGTATTTAATCCCAATCCTTTGCCTTCCTTTCTTCTTAATTATATGCTGACTGCAGTATTTCAGACTTGAGCCTGGCAAACCACTCTTGATTTCTTTTCAGTGACTCTTTTATTTGTGGTTCATGATCTTTCTGTTTCTGACTCAATTCTGGTCAACTTTAGATGGCTAGTGACTTGTCCCCAAAATTCAGTGTTTTTGGATCTTGAGAGTTTCTGATTGAGATAAAAGAGGACAGAAGAGCCACAGTTGGAAGTGTTTCCAAACACTGGAAGTTACAAAGGAGAAACGAATGACACCGTTGGCAAGTGCAGGCATATTTCATCTCGGGGCATCTTTATTCAAGTGTATCTTTATACCATGAAACGTGAGGCCTGAGCTGTGGAGGCTGAGAGAGCAGGGACATACACTTTCTCATCTTCACTGTTAGCACTTGTATACCACTTGATGTTCAAAATGGTGCCCAAGTGACCCTGATGTTTTTCACTCAGGTAAGGAACAACTAAACATTACTAGGAAATCTGCCCTGTTTGATCATATGCTGAGTCCTTTTTGGTTCCAAGAGAGGACTAGACTGGTCAGGATCCAGTAGATTTGGCCCCACGGTGCAGCTGGAGTGGGAGCTTGGCTAGAACGAGGAATGAACGCTGTCAGAGATGAACCTAATTGCCTGGGACCCATTGTGTGAAAAACTGACATTCCTGTCACTTTATTATGTTTTTTTATCCTTTGAAAGGTGTTAAATTTTGTAAACGTGCGCTAGGCTTTCACATGAGTGATAGGTAGATCAATAACTTAGCATTCTCAAAGGTGCCCTGGAAAGATGATGGCAGCTCTTTTTTTAGTATTGCAAATATGAATATTTATGGTCCCAAATCCTTTTTAAATTGCAGAAAACTGAGAAGTTAGATCAACCAATAATAACTCTATCAGTTTTAATGCTGGTTTATATGAATATGTCAAAAAAATTCACATAACTACCAGCATCAGGTGTTAAATCTTATCATTAATGGCAGATGTATTTGACACATTTATCATGGGGCTTTGACATATACTCAGAGAAGGTGTTTAACAATCAACTTTGACTTACATTTCACTGTACTGGAAAGATGAGTATTAGGTAAAGGGAAGCGACATAAGCACTAAACTTGTGGGTGGAAAGTGGTTAAGAGTGAGTGCTCTGGGGCACCTGGGTGGCTCAGTGGGTTAAAGCCTCTGCCTTCGGCTCAGGTCATGATCTCAGCATCCTGGGATCGAGGCCCGCATCGGGCTCTCTGCTCGGCAGGGAGCCTGCTTCCCCCTCTCTCTCTCTGCCTGCCTCTCTGCCTACTTGTAATCTCTCTCTCTGTGTGTCAAATAAATAAATAAATAATCTTTAAAAAAAAAAGAGCGAGTGCTCTGAAGTCAGACGTCTTGGCAAAGGGTGGTAACCTGAAGTGAATTACTTAATCATCTGTGCCTCATTTTTTTTCACATGTAAATGGGAGTAATATTATTANCGAGTGCTCTGAAGTCAGACGTCTTGGCAATTACTTAATCATCTTGGTGAATTACTTAATCATCTGTGCCTCATTTTTTTTCACATGTAAATGGGAGTAATATTATTAAATATCAAATACTGTAGTTATAGTAAAGGAGCTAATCCATACAAATTGTGTTTTTACTCTTAACATAAACTTCAATATTTCATAAGTACTTATTCATTTATTTACTCATTCAACAAATACTGAAGTACCTAAGTACCTGCCATGTACTTTAGTCTAGTTTAGAATTTATTAGTGAATAAAGCAGAAGATAATCTTTGCCTTGGGAAGCTTCCCCCCCATTTTTTAATGCTTGGAATTATACTGAGTATCCAAAATTTTGCTTCATTGATTTCATTGATTTATTTTAACATGGCTCATTTTTACTGCACCTGAAACTTGGGAACTACATCATCTTTAGTTCTGATCATGGTGTTGTCTCTCCAGAGATGATCCAGAGAAGTTGATTTCCGTTCCAATACTGGCTTGATTTAATAGAATACTCCAGTTATGAAAGAAGACTCGGAAGGGTGCTTGTCTACGGACAGACACAGATGGTAACACCAACTTTTCTTCCTTACACTGTGGCTCTGCAGTGTCTGTTTTCCCCATTCAGCCTGTTTTTAAAGCGAAAGAGACAGTGTCTCACAGGCCATATTGTGTGCTGTCCCTTACCTCACGCTTGGTGAAAGTAAATAAACTTGCAACTTTTCTTTTTTTTTTTT
>LNAC01000049.1:5110582-5185484 GCA_002007465.1 Ailurus styani | reverse complement strand
AGAGAGAGAGAGAGATCACAAGTAGGCAGAGAGGCAGGCAGAGAGAGAGGAGGAAGCAGGCTCCCGAGCAGAGAGCCCGATGCAGGCCTCGATCCCAGGACCCTGAGATCATGACCTGAGCCGAAGGCAGAGGCTTTAACCCACTGAGCCACCCAGGAGCCCAACTTGCAACTTTTCTTAAAGACTATAAGGACAAAAGTTATTCAAAGAAGACTAAGATTAAAAGCCCTCAAATGTTTGATGTTAACTAGATAGAACAGTTTTTCTTCAAGACCTATTTTTTTAAAAGCCATGTTTTATTTTTGGTAGAGACAAGTCTTTTCTAGAGCTATTTAATTGTACTGGCAAAAGTTGGCAGCTCTATAGGACTTTGATTTCTGTAGTACCATCTTAGTTTCCTTTTTAACACACACACACACACACACACACACACTCATTTGTTTTATAAAAAATAAAAAATTCAGTTTATCACCATAGTTTTAATGTATTACTATAAGATTCAGCACACCTTTAATCACTGTTCTTTCCATGAAGATTTTCAATGACCCATTAAAATGGTCAGAATAATTTCCAGGAAATTCCCCTCCTCTCTCTATTGTTCTTGAATTGCACACATATTTGGAAATGGAGTGAAAATATAGATGTCACGTCTGATGTCTTATTATAATGTCTGTTTCTCAAGCTGGAATAGAATCATTTAAAGATGCTCCTCACTTCTGCTCTTCTCTTGCCACATCTTTTCTCACTACATTTTCCCTTCTTTCTCTTTTCCTTCCCTCCCCGATATCCCCTTCACAAATACAGTAATATAGTATAATACATTATACTATATAAATAAATATAATATGTATATATATCACTTAATTTAGTAAGGGCAGTAATCAGAAGAGAAAGCTTTGTTTTTCTTGTATCTCAGGCCCAGAAAGCAGACATTTATGTGGCCATCAATTAATTTTAAAATTGCTTTGTAAACTACTCAACTATTTAGCTTTTTTTTAAAAGATTTTTTATTTATTTATTTGACACAGAGAGAGAGATCACAAGTAGGCAAAGAGGCAGGCAGAGAGAGAAGAGGAAGCAGGCTCTCCGCTGAGCAGAGAGCCCGATATGGGCCTCGATCCCAGGACCCTGAGATCATGACCTGAGCCGAAGGCAGAGGCTTTAACCCACTGAGCCACCCAGGCGCCCAACTATTTAGCTTTTTGATCTTAGTAATATGCTAGCCAACACATAAACTACCTTCTACAATCATTCATTCATAGTTTTCATAGCCGTTTCTCCACAGATAGCTAAAAGAATCCTATTACTATTCCCAAAAGCGATGGAATGTTTTGCCTTTCACTACAAGAGAAGCAGAATCTGCTGAATTCACAATAATCCAATTCGTGAATTCAGGTACTTTTGATCCAAGAATTTTTTTTTGTGCCTGCCCCATCTAGGTTGGCTGCATCCATAGCTCAGAGATGGCTAGGAAATTGGGGAGCCCTCTGTTTTGACACAGTCAATATTGACAGTGTTGGTATCTCTGATGGTTCCAAGATGTTTTATTTTGGCAGCGGGAAGGAAAGTTGGGACATCAGTGGAGTCTGTAATTTAATGCTTGTTCAGATTGCCAAAATATTTTCACTGAAAGCAGATAATGTAGTCTTAAAACAATCATACCAATCTCCCTACATACTTTCCTGTCACAGATCAACAGGAACAAGTTGATAAGTGTGGTTGACATCATTAGGTCAGATTTTATAGGTTATGGAGACAGAGATGCCTTCAACATTTTAGCTTCTTTAATTTAGAAACCCACTGAGTGCCTGGGTGGCTCAGTGGGTTAAAGCCTCTGCCTTCTGCTCAGATCATGATCTCAGGGTCCCGGGATAGAGCTCCCTGCTCAGCGGGGAGCCTGCTTCCTCCTCTCTCTCTGCCTGCCTCTCTGCCTACTTGTGATCTGATCTCTCTCTCTCTGTGTCAAATAAATAAATAAAATCTTTAAAAAAAGAAAAAACCTACTTACAAAGAAAGAGGTCAGGTGTAACCCACTGCTGCATTTTAACATTAAGATGATTTTGCAGTTACTGGGGGGTGGGAGGGTAGGGATAGGGTGGATGGGTTATGGACATTGGGGAGGGTTTGTGCTTTGGTGAATGCTGTGAAAGATGTAAGCCTGATGATTCACAGACCTGTACCCCTTGGGCAAANCTGGGGCAAAGAATAAAAATAAAATTTAAAAAAAAGATGATTTTGCATAGCAATGTTCTCTTTTAGGTTTGAAAATATTGTTATTGTTCTGATTTAAGTGATGGCCAAAGAGGAATTTTAATCAAAATATTCAAGTCATTTTGATCGTCTTTGGCCTGGTCTCCTGCTGACGTTGCTCAATTCAACCCAAACTCAAAAAACAGGTGTCTTATTTAATGAGTTCATCATATGTAAGTAGGGGAATCTCAAAGTTGTTAGTGTCTGTTGTACAGTTCTCCTTCATGATCTTTAAGTACTCTGTGTTATAATGAGCCTTCAGTTAAGACTTCACGATATTTTAAATTATCAAATTTCGACAATTATGTTAGAATTTGTGTCATTTGAAAAGTAAAAGAAGGGCGCCTGGGTGGCTCAGTGGGTTAAAGCCGCTGCCTTCGGCTCAGGTCATGATCCCAGGGTCCTGGGATCGAGGCCCACATCGGGCTCTCTGCTCNTCTGTTGTACAGTTCTCCTTCATGATCTTTAAGTACTCTGTGTTATAATGAGCCTTCAGTTAAGACTTCACGATATTTTAAATTATCAAATTTCGACAATTATGTTAGAATTTGTGTCATTTGAAAAGTAAAAGAAAAATAGGTTTTAACAATTTTTTTTTCCTTTTAGAAAACAAAGGTACTTGTCAAAGGCATGCTACTTAATATTGTTAAGTGCTACTAATGTGAAGAGAAACATATAGTCCATTTCCCTTGAATTTATTTTGACCTTGTTGTTTTGCGCAGTGTTTTTTTGTTTATTTGTTTCCTTTTTTTTTTTTTTGGTCCTTTGCCATTTTCAAGAAACAGTTCATTTTCTTAAAGGAAGAGATTCTGAGAAGCAGTCATTCCACACAGTCTCTAGAACACAATTTCAAGCTACTAGTCCAAAGTATTTGGCACTTTAGACAGTAATTTATAATCCTCCATTAGACCCTGCCATTTGAAATAATCACAGTTTTGTTATTTTATCTTGAAAATTGTGTTCTCTGGGCTGCCATTCAAAGAAAAATATACCAAAAGGTAGATAAAACCAATCATTCTGTCATTCCCTGTTCTGCATTTTAGTGGAGATGATGGTGACAGATGAAAATTCTTTGAAAGAAGGATTGCCTCTGTGCATCAACTCAAACGTAACTTGTTTTGCATTGTCAGATAACAATGCTGACTGGAGCAATGGAAAAATAAACATGGATGGGGCATCAGTGGAAAAGTCCATCACTCAATTTCTACCAATAATAAATAAATGGAGAAAAAATATATATTCATTACATGGTTGAAAGACCCGAAGCCCATAACATTTAGAAATGCAATTTCCAAACATCCTGTGAGCATTTTCAGAAGCTATAGCTGAATATCAATAGGGTATTTGTTCATCCCCAAAGTCATGTTGCTATTCTTTTTTTTACTTCCCCATGTTTCAGTCTGGACTACTTCCTTTAGTGAGGCAGGTGAACATAAACCTTGACCAAGTGTGGGTCAGAGCTGCTACAAAGTTGAAGAGCACACTGGAGAAGAGAAACTAGTGAAACAAAGTATCTATCAGGAAGAGACCACCCATAATGAGGTTACAGCTTTTTGGAACCTTCTGAATTAAAAAAGTTGAACTGTTGGTCACCTGACATTGTTTTTAAGTGAGGGTTCCAAAGTTTTGCAGCCACGTAAACAAGATGCACTGAAGTGTCCTGGATTGATGAATGCCAGATGACGCGTCGTAAGATCACTGCAAGTACTGCCCTGCATTTTGAGGATTGTATTCTGAATCTAGATACGTATACACTAATGCATTCTTTGACTGGTGACTGCGCTGACTACTTTGTCTTCAGACCAACAATTGAAATAGAGAAGACAGCCCCTTTGTGAATTGGATCCAGTCTTCAAAACCTGGCAACTGAGTGACACGTGGAAGCAGAATGCTTACTAGACAGCAGGTATAATTTCAATTGTTAAATCTAGAATGAATTTATTTTCTCTACCTTCCGTTCCATTTTCCTCAAAATGAAAATGGTCACCTGGCTTCCAGGATATCTAGTGAGTACATAGCTTTTCCAATCTTAATATTTACAGTATCATTTATAGTCCTTCGCTGTTTTATTACATGGAGCAAGAGAAAAATTAAGGTCTGTAAGCTCCGGAGAAGTCAGCTGAATCTAGAAATTAGTTAAGATGCTGCTTTTCTCCTTTCTGGCTTTTGTTTATAAGTACTCCCACAATACCGGGCAACACAAAAACTCCACCTCCCACTAACGTCAGAGGAACTTAACGTTATGCAAGTATGATAAGTTCCGCCAGATCACCCATCATTCAGATATTTTTTAAAGATTTTATTTATTTATTTCACAGAGGGAGAGAGATCACAAGGAGGCAGAGAGGCAGGCTCCCCGCTGAGCAGGGAGCCCGATGCAGGCCTCGATCCCAGGACCCTGAGATCATGACCTGAGCCGAAAGCAGAGACTTTAACCCACTGAGCCACCCAGGCGCCCAATCATTCAGATTTTTGCAGGAAATGCATATATACGAGCATTCCCCTTCACCAGCATCCCTGATGAATGGTCTTTGGCTTCCCGTCTTGTTCTTGCCACAAAATACCTCAGCAGGGCAATTGGAAGTGAGAATATTACAGATTTTTGTGTGTTGTTTTCTTGAGGTATAAAATTAGAAGATTTCAGATTAGATATAAAAGTCATCATTACCAGGGGCGCCTGAATGGCTCAGTTGGTTAGTCATCCAACTCTTGACTTTAGCTCAGGTCATGTTCTCAGGGTTGTGGGATCAAGCCCTGCATTGGGCTCCTCGCTGGGCCTGGAGCCTGCTTGAAATTCTCTCTCTCTCCCTCTCTCTCTGCCTCCTTCCCACCTGCCCCCAGCTCATGCTCTCTCTCTCTCTCTCTGTCACTAAAAAAAAGTAATCATTACCAGAAAAATTTTCAGTCACTTCAGTGGTAGAAAGCAAAACAAAGAATTTTGCTGTCCCCTAGGTCTGAAGAAATAGCAATTCAGTTCAGTAAGAAATGGACTCTAACCCCTACATTCCTTTGGATTAATGCCACACGTGCATAGATTGCAAGGAAACTGCACCTGTGCATGTAACAACGGCGGCTGGAGAAGGAAAGACCCTCAGAGAAGAGAGGTTTGCAGCTCCTCAGTTGAGGTCGGAAAGGTTATAAAACAGTCTCTTGAGGCAGAGCGGGGCCTCAACCACACCTTCTCCCTCTGGTATGCACCCTGGAGACATCCGTCAGAGCAGAATGGAATTCATTCAGATTTCATGAATGTGAAATGTCATGATCTGACCTGGTCTTTTGTATCTCTCTTTGTATTTGCTCTCTTTCGAAAAGCAAAACATAAAGGACATTATAGAAAATATGGCTAACCTATTTGAAAGAACAATTTTTAACTGCTTTATCACATTAATTCATTTTATATAAAACTGCTACTTGCAGACCCCAGAATCATAGGTCGGAATCTGGAAAGATTCTTAACGGTCACCTGGGTTAGCCCTCTGCCTCCTAACCCATCAAACACTCCTCTACTCATTTTGCAGTAAAATCTGCCAAGGAAGCGAAGCCAGCCAGGACCCGGAACTCTCTTATGAGTCGTTAGTTTTGTTGTCCTCGTTCTTACTGTTTCTTTGAGTGTAACAAGACTGCATTCTTAAAGTATCCTATAATTCAGATTTTCTGCCAGATTTGATTACCTTGTCTCCCAATTAGTACAATTTGGAGGAGACTTACTATGTTTGTACCTGCCTTTACTCAAGGTTTATGTACAGAATTAGACCCATTATATCTAAAAACTGTAGCCAATTACTGTTATGTAAATGATCAAAACATTTTAATTTTTCTCTGACATATTACTATTAAATTATACTGTACTGTGTATGAATGGCAAGGAACATATATCTGACATGGTGAATACATGTGGATTTATAAGACGGAGCTCAAAGTTAATGAGACTGATTGGATGTGTGAGTTGGGAATTCAGTTTTATAATTTTATAACCACTCCTTCTACAATTATAGATTTATTTTTCCCAAAACAGTTAATATTTACAGGGAATGCTGCCCTTCAATCTTTTCAGCAACAGAGCTTCTGATAAATAAATTCAGAAATACAGCCCTGCATAATGCTCTGCAATCATCTTATTCCAGGAGCAGATCACTTAAATTGGACTGGGCTGGCAGAGCTCATAAAGGCCTTCAAGCCAGAAAAGCAAAGGGGTGGCAGGGGAAGGCTACCGCAGAAGCCTCTGGTATTTGCTAAATGATTTTCACTTACTAGTCCTACTTATGAAATGAACTCCCTTACTCAGTCTACTGTCCTGCCCCCGTGCTCATTTGAGGGAAGTCTGGACAGAAACGTGGAAGATCTGCTGACCTTCCATTCCGAGTGGGCAAATGGCTCCTGCTTTTTCCAAAGTGAATCCATACAATGGCAGGGAAAGAGAAAGATAGTAAAACAAGTACAATAAGCTCGAGGTAAATAGGAATTTAAGGCTGTTATTACCCACTTGTGTTTGCTTGAGTTTGCCTGTGAGCAGGGTCTCGGATTACACGGTAAAGGAAGGAACTATGAAGAGTCACTTTGGAAGCAGGGGGGTGGGGAAGGAGGCAGAGGCTCTGCGGGGGATGGTAAGGCAGAACCGTGCAGCACAGAGAAGCAGTTCTTCACGGAGCCTTCAGTGATCGTAAAGCCGTGTCCCTGAAACACCTTTGGCCCAGGATGCACGATACCTATACCCTCTAATGGACCTTCAGGCCAGGAGCCTTCGTTCTGAATACACTGGTTGGCATCTGTGCGTTGCCCAGTCGCTTCCCTACCATTGGGCTTATTCTCGCTCACATTAGGTCATCGCCACACCTCCGCCGTAGCTCTCCCTCCAGAACCTCTAGCTACGTGATGATGTTCTACGCCTGCGTGTTGTGGTATTGCGGCCACTGGCCACCCGTGGCTACTGAGCCCTTGAAATGTGGCTAGTGCAACTAAGGAACTGAATTTTTAATTTTGATTCATTTAAAATTGAACAGCCACCTGTGGCTATGGCTTGGAAGTAGCGTTGGCTTGGCGGTGTCGCAAGTTATATTACCTTGAGCAATTTACGAACGAGGGCGTGTTGAACTTTGCTTTCCTCTCCAGTGCAGGACTGGTGAGAGGTGGCTGCTGCCTTTGAACATTGCCGTCCTGCGTACGTGCGAGGTGCCCACCTCTAGGGGGAGCCCGAGACCTTCTCGGAATACGGCTCCCTTCCCACTGCAGAAAAAACCTGTTCCTAGTCTGATCCTTCCTACCCAGTGAAATCGAGTGTTACTCGGGGTTGAGAGTACACATTAAAGCACTGGCCAGTGAATGTGGAGCGCAAAGATAATGGTTGTAAATAGCCACAGAACTTGAATGGTGAGGCAAGAGATGCCTGATGCCGGAAAGGGAGAATACTTGCAGGCTAGACCTAACAGTCCCCTTGAGGGCAGTCCCCCTTCTTACTTCTCAGCTCTATTCTAGGACGAGATGTGAGATATTTAGAAACCCTAAGTTCTTACAGATTATGGTGTTTCATTCATGTTTCGTTGTAAGTGCAAACATTAGCATAATAAATGTAAGGAGAATTTCAAAAAGGCCATTGCACTAAGCACAATGGTGAGCCTGCCGTTCAGGTTATCAGGGACTTCCTGTCTCCAGCCCAGGCGCTTTTTTGTCAATCCAACGGCTATCGCTCCGTGTTTTGGAAAGACTTCCTGGTCTTTGGGCAGGCAGCCCAAACCAATAGCCCTATGAGGGCAGCCCTCTGAGTCTTCTCTTACTCTCCTATTCCTGATCTTCTAACTTTGGATCTGCCTCTTCCTCCATTCGAAATTAAAAACCAAAGACGTGGGATAGACTTTGGAGAAAGCAGGGAGGGATGACCCAGTGGCCATTAGTTTTTGTAGTTCCTTTAAGTCAGTGGTTCTTAAATTTGAGCAGCGCAGCAGAATCACCCAGAGGGCTTGTTAAACTGCAGAAGGTACGGCCCCATTCCCGAATGTGAGAGTTGGTAGGTTTGGGTGGGTCTGAGAATTTGCATTTCTAATAGGTTTCCCCAGTGATTCTTATGCGTTGGGATTTAGGGTTCAAAATCCTGGTGGTAAAGCTAAATTGTCTTGGCTATTTTGCCAGCTCTCTAGTGTGTGTGTGTGTGTGTGTGTGTGTGTGTGTGTGTGTGTGTGTTCCCAGGGAACTCAGAGGAAGAGCTGTGGCTGAGAGTGGGAGCCCACATTTCTGAGTCTCCTAACCAAATGCAGCCTTTAACTTAATCTTTGAATTGAATAGCCTTTAAAATAATCCAAAACCCCAAGAACGGGACCCAAACAAATATTGCTTCTATTTTCTATTCTCTCTTCTTTCGATGTTGTCATTTTTTATAAACTCTACCTTCCCTTGGTGAACTTGTAACTTTTCATTTCCTGAGCCACATTTTAGACTCAGGAGTATTGGCTAAGACAGAAGCAAGTCAACCACTCCTGTTTTACTGTGCCCAGAAGAGATAAGAAAGCAGACTGTCCCCCATGACGTTTCCATTTTTTCCACACCTCGGGAGAGGTAGAGCCATAAATGGTGGTTGCTGGGCCAATGGTTGGTCTACACAACCAAACTTCCTTCCATGGCTTGAAGGAGTTGAGGTTGAATTGGAGGTCTTAAGAGGTTGTGGAGAAAGATACAAGGTTGCCTAAGAGGTTTTTCTAAACAGAGAAAGAATTAACTTTGAGAACTTGGTGGTCATGGGCTCCAGTAAAGCTCATTTGAAAATGGGCTGCTCATCAATCCCCTGTGGGGCTTTCATAAAATACAGCAGCCTGGGCCTCACTTCTAGATGGTCTGATTCAGTGGGTCTCATTTCATAAGTGAGGGACCTGAGATGTATTTAATATCACACATACTGGCATAGTTGAGTTTGCAACACAGTTGACTGAGACAACCTGTGTTGTTTCTACATTGGTTGCTTCTGTTTAAATTAGGTGACATTCATGATACCGACCCCCTCCCACTCCCCAGAAGAGAAAATTCCTTCTTCATCCTCTCACTTCATCATGACAGCATGGCTGGTGGCCAGCGCAGCAAGGGAAAAAGAATGTTAGCTTTCTGATCCTACCACACATGCAAAAGCTGTAGGGACAGGAAGGGTGTATTATGCTTACCTCTTCTGTGAGAGCACTTTTGTAAATAGTCCACATATCTCAGGGCTCCAAACACACACTTTATAAAAGTCCAGATGTTCACAGACACTCTGAGATCAATTTTAACCTTGGATAATTGCACTCTTCCTATCCAAGGGTAGTCTCAACAGGATGTGATATATTTTGGTTTGGGTTGCCGTAAGTGCCAATAGCTCAAAGAGTGTTGTTATAATAACCCACTTTATCCCAGCTAGTGGCTGATCTCCAAGGAGCTCAAAACGTTTTATTAGTTTCTTGTTAGTTATCAAAATTGAGGTCTTCTGAAGGAAATAGAAAGTCTTATTACTTCCATTTTACAGATGAACCAGTCAAGGCCCAAAGGCTAAATGATTGCTTTGTGGTCTCACAGAATCCGGAGTCTTTGTGTTTCTGGGGTCAGGGGTCTAAGATCTAGAAATAAAAACAAAAGCAAAATTCTGCTATATGAAATATATGTCTTGTCATCTCACATCCTAAAAGAGAATGGAACTTTCTTTCTGGCAAATTCATCATAACTTATACTTGACTCGTGCAATAGCAAATACTTGACTCATGCAATAGCAAAACATTTTTCTTTCTCCCTCATTTTATGCTGGTTTTTTTTAAGTGAATGTAGGCTTGAGATAGTAAATATCAACTTATAAGAAATTTAACTTATATTTTTCTTTTTAATAATCAGCCATATTCAGAAAGATCTCCCCAGATTTGGAAATTTGAAGATTTTATTTATTTATTTATTTATTTGACAGAGAGAGAGATCACAAGTAGGCAGAGAGGCAGAGAGAGAGGAGGAGGCAGGCTCCCCGCCAAGCTGGGAGCCGGATGCAGGGCTCGATCCCAGGACCTTGAGATCATGGCCTGAGCTGAAGGCAGAGGCTTTAACCCACTGAGCCACTTAGGCACTCCAAGATTTGGAATTTTGTAAAGGCATAGTTGGTACTTAAAAATTCTGCTATGCCGTGTATTTCATCTTTATGCTGTGCTATCTTTATGACAAGTGTGGTTGTATACACATACTAATAGTCTGTAGGAGGAAGAAGAAACCGTAGGTTAGGTACCTCCTATTTGCATCCAGAGTTCCTCACGCTCGCTTCTAACATAATACCCATCCCACCACTCCAGAATTAACTATTCACTTGTCTGAGTTGCTGAAGGCAGAAGTTCCATTTATCACTGTACCCCAAATACACAGAAGAGAGCCTTGTACTACTGGGCATGTGTGCCTGATTTATTCCGTTTACCTCTCTAGAAGCTCCCTCTGTATGCGCTCTGTTCTGTGGCTTGTAGACTAACCCACATGGAAGCTATCGAAAAGCTCCCTTGGGTTCAGCCAGTAGGAGGCCTCCACAGGAGATTTAGGGCAGGAGAATGGGACTAGGGTAGAGCTTCCCTTCCCTCATTCTTTCCTGGGTTGCCATGGATTAGTGCTGTCCATCCACTAAAAGTCACATGACGGTGTTCAAAAACATGTTTTGTTCAGAAACAGCAGACGGACTTTAAAAAAATGAAAAGAGAAGAAAAGAAAACAAAACAAAAAATAGCAAATCATTGAAGGTGATGCTTTCCCAAAACCTGAAACTTAGACTCGGCTGAATGTCAGAAAACTACTTAAGGTAATTGATACGGTTTTCTGTTAAAATACAAACCAATGAGACCTTCTGATAAGTTCTAATGTACTCATATTTGCATTTTTACAGTGTTTATTTTTATTTATTTGTGAACAATACACATGTATACCTGAAGGGGACCCACTTCAGGCTGATGTATGATTAGTTGTTTAATTGTTCTTCAGAAACACCTTCCAATCTTCCGTATTCGACATACCGGTCACTGTGGTCAGAATTACTTGTTAGAAAAGAGGGGACTTCTCTGATGTCGCAGATGATTTGGTTCCAGATTAGTCAGAGCTGACAAATTTTAATCCTTGCTTTATCTTACTCAGTGTTACATCGATAACTGCTTGATGAATCTCAAAGGCACACCCAAATCAGAGATTCTTTGAGCTGAAATATTTCTCCTCTTTGAAGCCTCATAGGATTTTTGAGCATTTCCTCCAACACCCATCACGACTGAGAACATAGATGTCTTTCTTCCCCTGTGCTCTTTGTAGCCTTTGGCAGGGTGATAGGCACTTTGTAGATATTCAGCTTGCAATTGCTGGAATAATCTAAGGGGTCATCTAGTCACACTTTATGATATAAAAACAAGAAACTTCTGTACCTAATTCCATCTGAAACTTTGTCACATGCAACAAGGCAAATTAAATCTGTCTTGGTAACTGAATCAGATTCACTCCTTTTTCTGATGACAGTCTGTCTGAGGTCAGTCTTCTTGCTTTTTACTTACAAGTCTATTCTTCTAACTTAACACACTTGGTTATTTTTTTTTTCAAAATTCCCTACAGTATAATGATTTCAATTCATGTCCATCTGATTATACCTGTGTGTCACTATATCTGTATATGGCCCCAAATATAAACCTGTAGATTTGTATATTTGTATGCCTTTAGTATAGGATGTGAAACTCTTCCCCTCATGTTCTGAACATCATGCTTATTTTTTTTTTTTTAAAGATTTTATTTATTCATTTGACACAGAGAGAGAGATTACAAGTAGGCGGAGAGGCAGGCAGAGAGAGAGGAGGAGGCAGGCTCCCTGCGGAGCAGAGAGCCCGATGCGGGCCTCGATCCCAGGACCCTGGGATCATGACCTGAGCCGAAGGCAGAGGCTTTAACCCACTGAGCCACCCAGGCGCCCACATCATGCTTATTTTAATGCCGAATGAGATTCCATTGCCCCAAAGAGTGAGTCATGCATTAGAGGGTTTACTGAGGTCTGCATTCTCAATAGAGAGAACTTCTGTTGTCTAAATAACTTGTATCCTGTGTCACAGAGAGGCATGGTGCTGGAAAAAACACAGCATGAGTAAATACGGGGTTTTCTTTTTATTTGTGCAAAAATGCATTCCATATACCATTGGAAAAAAGTTTGGTAACATGAGGCAGTAATGTGGACAAAGAAGAGAGAGGTTATATTAAACCTAGATTTGCACACAGGTCAACATTTTTAGAATTTTAAAGAATAATTTGTAATTCCCATAAAGTGAACTCACTGTATATCACTGTTATAGTCAATGGGTAGAACTGAACAGATTTGGCATGCCATATTTACTCCCTAGGAACCCATAACATGATAAACTATATTTAATTCTTTATTCCTTGTTTGGGATACAAGACCAAACTATTGGTGGGAGCATGACCCCTATTATTCATGTCAGTGTTTAAATGTGATTCTACTGATTGGGAGTGGGAGGTGCTGTAGCGTAAGGTTCAGTGAAAGTCTTCTCTAACTTGCCAGACTGAGAAGCAGATGTTCCTAGAATTTATTAAATAGAGAAAAGTAAATCACTACTGTATGGTAAATACTTTTCATTTAGATCAAGGAAAAAGCCAAGACAGAGTCTTCATATCTTATAGGAACCATGAATTGTCATGGCCATTAAAAAAGTCTACTGTAGGGGCGCCTGGGTGGCTCAGTGGGTTAAAGCCTCTGCCTTCGGCTCAGGTCATGATCTCAGGGTCCTGGGGTTGAGCCCCGCATTGGGCTCTCTGCTAAGTGGGGAGTCTGCTTCCTTCTCTCTCTCTGCCTAACTCTCTGCCTACTTGTAATCTCTATCAAATAAATAAATAAAATCTTTAAAAAAAAGTCTATAATTTCAGTCAGTTAAAACTTTCATACACTTATAAGTGATCATAGCGTAGTACAAAGAATTTACAGAAGTTGGGCTAAAAAAATTAGTAAAATTTGACACTTAAAATGCATTGTGTATCATGGGCTATTTATAGGGGAGAGTTCCTCCAACTCATCCAGTCCAGTGGTTCTCAAACTTACTGAGCGCCAGACGCTCAGAGGTATGCATTAAAAATACAGATTCTCGAACCCCACACCCTGAAATCTGTAATCTACATTTTAAACCACCTCCCTGTTGATCCTGGTGCAGTGGTGTTCTGCCTACTCTTGGAGAAACACCCAATGAAAGCCATCCATAAAATGTTTTCATTTTAATGGATTTCTGAAATATCGGTGCCTTACTTTCCCCTCAAAGGAAACTTCTGGAGCTAGTGGGTACTAATCAAAGAAGAGAGGTGAGGCAGATTCATGGATTTTTAAAAACTTTTATTTTGAGCTGATTTTAGACTTAGAGATTTATTGATTATTTAAAAGGCCCAGTTCTGAAATGTTCCTTTGATGGCGCTCAGCGTGGTGAAATAAAGTATGTGTTTGGTAGAAACATGAGAACTGAACTCCTTGCTGCTTCTTGCCTAGGCTGTAAAACGACACACCCACATATAGTTCTATGGGTTTTATATATTTTCATTTAGAAAATCCTCACCATTTATTGGTATATGGTGTACACTCTTCTTTTACTCGTATTTTTATGCTTCAGTATATGATGCCAGCCAGCTCTGTTGGTCAAGAATCAACACCTTATTCCAACTATACCATACTGACATTCAGTCTTAAACATCGTACAATTTTAGAACATACTATGAATATTTACTGCTGAATTTTTCATTAAAAAGAAGTGTGCGTAGTCTCTGCAATAATAAATGGATTTTATCCAACCATTAAAAGTTCAAAAAAAATTTTTTTTTCAGCATGTAGAAATGCTAGCAACCTGTGCACAACAAAATATCTCCACTAAATATTTCGGTTCCATGTTCTGGTTGAATTTTGTCATTCTTGCGTGTTCCAAGTGATTTTAAATATTTATTTAGCTTAATTCAGCATGAGTCATTTCCTCCTGGATTTTAATGCTAACCTCAGAACATATAATGATTGAAAGAAGGCATCATTATTATGTATTAATGGTGAAAATTAAGTTAAAATATATTGTAACACACTTGTGAATTTCTAAAGCTGACAGCAATAAGGAATATACTAAGAAGACATTTTCTCTTTATTATTCATATTAAATATGCCACTTTTATATTCTGTAGGCAGAATGAGACCCATAAATATGGTAATTATATTTGAATACTATGCAGTCAATATACTTAGAAATTAAATATGTTGAAGCAGCCAAATTCTTTTCTTATTGGTTTCTAGTGAAAAAAATACCTCCTCAATGGGGGACAGCTGTTGCTGTTAGTTAAAAATCCCTACTGTGTAAATTGGTATTTAGGTACACTCTGAAAAGTGAGGTTTTTGCGACAATAGGCTATTATAGCTTCTTCACGATGGTTAAGGCCTATCACATAAACCCTTGTGTGTTCTGGTTCACTGACCTGCACCATAGAGCCATTATGGACTATTGTGCCCATCCGGCAGCCCCAGGGATCCAGTAAAGATCTATTTCACATCGCAGATCCCTGCTGATAGAAGACACATGTTCTCAAAACCCAGCTACAATGCATGAATAAAGGTATAAAGATTTTTGATTTTGAAACTTCCATCTTACATAACTCAAACGAGTTCTAGTTATTGCTTCTGAAAAATTCTCACACGTTGGAGAGAGAGAAAGTAGTGCAAGGGGATCGGTGGGGGCGGACTGGATGGACTCATACTGTTACAACTTGATAACACCTGGAAAACCTTTTCCCAAATTGACGACTGAATCCAGTAAGGCACTGGGAGAGGTCATTGTCAGCTGAGAATGCAAATCCCCTCCCTCTTCCTTCTGACCTGGAGGATCTGGACCAGCCAGAAGGAAGCAGCAAGGTCTTTGTTGTTTTGCTTTGTCATGAGTTTCCACTCAAATAGACTTCAAAACTCTAGACACCTTCTGCTAAGGATACTAAGGTTGTGGGTGCAGCACATAGCTATTAGGTAGCAACTGTGTTGAAGCGGAATGAAGAGAGCTGGCTGGGTGTGGTCTAAGAGAGGAGGTATTAAATCCCACTGTGGATCATAAAGTTCTATTCTCGGCTCAATTACTGGTGGATGATTTGACACTGAACTTTAACAATCGTCGGCCCTGATCTTTCTAGCTGGAAGACATTATGATAATGTCTGTATCCTATGAAGGAGATCACGCAGCAGTTACCTAAGAAACTACGTCTGCGTGAAAGAAACAATCACGGCTTGCCGTCCTGAGGGTATAATAGGAACACATTTGCAGATGATTTGAATGAACTTCTGAATAAGATTACTTTAAATATAGCAAACTGTAAAACTAGGTTGATGTCAAAACTTAACCCCAACTCATAAATAAGTCCCTCAAGTAGTCTTGTAATTTCTTTTTTCTGATTTCTTTCAGAGTGGTTGAAAATTTTTAAATGAGATCAGTCATGAAACAGGAGCAAAGAGGGCTACATTGCATAGCTGGTTTTGTGATGTGTATGGGTAACTTTAGAAACTACACATTAGAAGCAACTCAATAAAAATGAGAAGTCGTAATCAAATAAAAAAAATTTGGCATTAACTTGAATTTATCCAAAGAGTATCCCTCCCTCTAAATATATTTCCCGGAGCTAAGAAGGTTGAGTAGCTCTCCTGGAACAGGTGGTCATGCATAGCATATTGATATCAGAAATCAAATCAGAAGATTCCAGGAACTTCTTTCATAGACTTGGGCCTGATTTTCCCAGCTGACCCCCAGTGTTTTGTCTGGACTGTCACCCGACACATTTTTTTTTAAGCTTTTATTTATTTATTTGAAAGAGAGAGAATGAGAGAGAGAGAGCACAAGGCGGGGGGGGGGGGGGGGTCAGAGGGAGAAGCAGATTCCCGGAGCAGGGAGCCTGATATGGGACTCAATCCTGGGACTCCAGGATCATGACCTGAGCCAAAGGCAGTCGCTTAACCAACTGAGCCACCTAGGCGCCCTCAGCCGACACATTCTGATACCACAGCTTTATGCAAAGCTCCCCACCTCGGTGTTCTTTGATCTCTAACAAGTGAGCTAATCAGCCTTTGTCTCCATTCCGTCATCTTCAAACAGGGGTAATAGTAATGGTCACCCCACAAGGCTGTTGCAGGATTTACTCCATACAGCACTTAGCTGGCTGTGGGACATAAAATGGGAGCCTCACAATCTTACCTATTATAATAACAATTATTATAATTATTGTAATTTTCATTATGAGGTAGATTATCACCCCTCCCAGCTAGTAAGGTTTTGCATCTCTACATAAGAATTATGACTTTTCACATTGCTCTCATTGAAAGAAAAAAATAAAGAGAGGAGAGAAGGAAAGAAGAAAGAAAGAATAAGAAAGAAAAAAAAGAAAGAAAAAGAAAGAGAATGAAAATAGAAGGCAAGTCCTTGAAAGAGGGGGACCTTGTACACTCTAAGACAACATGACTAAGGTAGTCTACTCCTGCATTCCTTCCTGTTTATAATTTCAGCCACTCTCCCCTTATTTCCTTCCTTTGTGCTCCAGACAGATAATTATGCTTCTCGAGAAGGCGGTTGACCTTCCTGGACAATGAAAGAGTCTTGATTGGGATAAAAGATTGGGTGTAAAGGATAATTTTCCTGTGGTAGATTCTGAGGATCACCATTTACTTTTAAATACCCAGAAGCCAAGAAAATAGGTTAGGGGTTTTGAAGCTGACCTGAAGGCGTACAGTCCATTCCTTCGAGACAGCAACCAATATCAAAGCCAACTACAACACTAATCAAACAAATTTGAAAATAACCACAAAAAAACCTGGGATATAATAGTGCTATAGAGAGAAGCTCAGAAGAAGAAAAAACTCAGCTCCAGATTTCGCCTGGGAGGAGGAGTTGAGAGAAGAGAGTTTGGTGATACCAGGAGAAGATCTGAGACCCTGCTGAAAATATCTCAGCGGGAACAAATGCTCATTCTCACAGTAGTTCTTGTCTTCAAATTTATCCCAGGTTTTCTAGAGTAGTTCTGATTAATGAGCCATACATCTTTAAACTTGTAAATCGAGGAGTCTGAGTGGGAAGAGCTATTGGACATTCATACTTTGGTATGAATGATACTTCCCTCAACTCGTTCTTCTCAGTCTCCCCCGTCTCAGTAAATAACAGCACCACCCTTCCAGTTACTCAGGTCGGAAGCCCTGGAATGACCTTTCTCTCTCGGCGCACATCTACTCCATCAAGAAATTCATAAGCTCTCCGTCGAAATCTACATAGAGTTTAAGAACTGTTCGCCACTTCTACGACTCTGCTCCACCAAATCCATGAGCATCTCTACCCTGGATCATCCAAGAGTCTTCTAACTGGTGTCTATGCTTCTGCCATTAACTTGATTAAAATTAGGACCCATTATGTTGCTCCTTTGCTCAAAACTCCATCATGCTCTCCTTTCACTCAGTATAAAAGTTAACAGTTTTACCTGTTATCAGTGACCTGCAAGGCCCCATGAGATCTTGCGGTGTATCCCACCCTGTGTTCTTCACCTTGCCCTGGTCTAGACATACTTTTGCCTCAGGATCTACCTCCTTGTTCGCTCTGCCCAGAATCCTCTTCCCCGGGACACTGTTGACATCCATCCCTCCCTTTCTTCAGGCTTCTCATCCATGTCACTCGCCCTAGCCACTTGCCCTAAATTTCAACCCCACACTCTACAAAAGCTACTTCCTAACCTATTTCCTGTCCACTTTCTTGAAATTTTATTGGTTTTTCAACATTTATTACTATCTAACTCATCCTATATGTATATATTTATGTTATATTTATATTGCTTACTACTTATTTCTCCTGCAGAAATATAAATGCCATAAGCATCAGAGTTGGGGTGTGGTTTTTATTGTTTTTTGGGTTTTGTTTTTTTTGGTTCACTGTTCTGTTCTCAGCCCCTACAATATCTACTACATAGCAGGTCCTCCACAAATAGTTTCTAAATAAAATGAATGACTAAATAATCTTAATTATATGGTTATTCTTTAAAGTCCAGCTGCAGTAGCTTCCCCAGGGGCCATCAATATGCCCCTTTGATATCTGTGTGTTTGGGGGAGTGGAAAACTTCGACATAGAAAAGTAATCTGGGATTGAGGTCTTGGAGCTCAGGAAAATATTAGTGAGTCCAGAAATGTAAAGTGAGAAAAGTGGATCTCTGAGTACCTAGAATGTATACTGAGGATATTGTTCAGCTAGGTGACATTTTTAAGAGGTATAAAGAAGTTCAAGAATGTTATGAGGGAAGAAAACCCCAAAACCAGAAAAATCCATAAATCACATTTCATCTATTTTATAATTTTGCCTCCGACAGCCTGCCTCTTCTTCCTTCTTTCAGGAAATGAGTAACTATCCATAAAAGGGACTACTGAGCTCTGATGCTTTGAGTACAGCCTTCAGAAAATGGGTTCCATATGGAGAGAGTCCTATGGCCTTACAACCACCATTCACCAACCCACTCTGCAGAGCCTAGAGCGCCAGAGAGAAGTGAGTGGTGGGTAGATTGGGGTTCTTAAATTCTAGATTATTTGTGGAGAAGCAGAGCTCTGTTCATCACACTTGTCTCTGCTACTCTCCCACCCTTTGACTGAGAAGACTTCATTCTTGCTTCTCCTGCCTGGAGGATGCCCGGGGATCCTCAAACAGGCTTTGTTGGGATAGGCCAGGTTTATTAGCCAGTAACAGATAGGAGGTAGGCGTGGAGATATGGTCAGTTATCCTTGATTTGTCATCTTCAGAAATACTCTTGCAAAGTACATTTCCTCTTTAGGGTAATATACTACAGAAAGGGAGAAGAAAATACAGGCTAGAGATGACAGTGCCCAGGAGGCAAAAGGAAGAAGTCACAGCCACAGATTATTTGTGGAACTGTCAGATAGAGACCTGTTAGCTGAAGGCAGCCACACATTTATTCACATTTATCCTCCATATCACTTTATTCAATCCAGCCTCTGAATTACTCCATCTCCAGACAGTTAAGAGTAATGCTGGGCGGGCGCCTGGGTGGCTCAGGGGGTTAAAGCCTCTGCCTTCGGCTCAGGTCATGATCTCAGGGTCCTGGAATCGAGGCCCGAATCGGGCTCCCTGCTCAGCAGGGAGCCTGATTCCTCCTCTCTCTCTGCCTGCCTCTCTGCCTACTTGTGATCTGATCTCTCTCTGTGTCAAATAAATAAATAAAATCTTAAAAAAAAAAGAGTAATGATGGGAAAGAATAATTAAAACACAGCCTCATTCTAGAGCCCTTCCATTACTATTAATTTGGGTTATCATAATACAATTTTAGGTATGTGTGTGTGTGATCTTTATAATTCAAATACTGGTAATGTAATGCTTGGAACCAGGGGAGGGAAAACAATGAAATATCACTCATCAGAAAAATAATCCAAACTTGGAAATAGGCAAAAAATGTTAATTCTTTCAGTGCAGCACTGAATTTCTGTCAGTGTGGTTACTTCATAGCTCTGAGGTTCAGATGTCCATTTGTTGATTTTTATTGTGTAGATTCAAATAACATCTGTCCAGCGAAATAGAAAACCTAAGTGTTTATTGTACTATAAGACACTAAATTAGTTTTATATCTAACCTTCTAACTTACCCATGTGTGTGAACGTGTGTGTGTATGTATGTGTGTATGTGTGTGTGTGTGTGTATTCATATGGATGGAAATTATATATATGTATATAAGTAGCTTCTCAGATGCTCTTTGGACTAATTTTAACATCTTACTGGTTCCCTCATTAGCTAATGAGCTGAATAAATCCTTGACTTTTTTGTTTTACCTCTGCATGACAATTATATTTTTAACTTTTGAAGTTATACTTTAATACCCTAAGACTTCGTTAGCTTTCCAACACCGTTCTATGTCCTAGTGAACTTACCTAACAGGACTTAATTTATTGGTAAATAATTTTACGCTTACTTCAAAAACTGAAATATTACATCTGTCATTTGTCTTTCCTGGTTTTTTTTTTTGTTGTTTTTTTTTATAACCACATCATTCTGTCTCCCACCCAAGTCATAACATAGTCAGTTCCTGTTTTTTTCATAGGTACCAGTCCATACTTGGCCATGATGACTCTGTAACAAGTTATTTTTCAAAGTTAGCTCTGCCTAAGCTACTTAAACAGTAGGAAAGTAGAAAAAAATACTCTATAGATCAGGTTTTTTTTTTCTCTATCCTTATCACTCCAGAAGCAGATACGTAAATCAAAATCTGATGCAAGACTTTACACTAAGAGAGAGAAAAATATTCTAAATGTCCTATTGAAGCATTAAATTAGATGAGAAATAATAGCAGCCACGGATAATACTGTCATTAAAGGCTATGCTGCAAAAGGTTTTAAAGAGGTAAAAACTGAAATAGAATAGTCACAGGAAATACATTTTTAAAACAATTATGTTCTGCTTTTGCTACTGTGCCTTTAATGTGACACTTTGCAACAATGACAGCAAGTTTCTGAACATTCGCAGACACAATTTCTTCTTAAGGAAATCTTTTCTTCTAGTTATGGTCAAGTTTTTCTTCATTATTCACATCTTCATTAATGGGAAACCATAATAAAAGCAAAAGAAACATTTCTAAAGATGATTATATATGATTAGCATATTCTACAATTTGGTATTATTTCTTGCTCATCCTTTCATGCAACTTCATTGTTATTTTTAGCAATTTTATTCCAGAAGATGGATGAAAATACTGACATTAAAGGAAATTAAATAAATGAAATGAGAAAAATGGATAAGTTCGCATAATACAGCTTGAGAATGCTGTTTCTCCCACTTGCTGACTAAATAAATATCAGTGTTGGTTAAAATAATTTAGAAAACTGCTATTTTTCTACCTTGTCATCAGTAAATAATAGAGAATATAGAGTTAAAAGGTGAAGAAAATACAAATGATACAAACTTCTCTTCCTAGTGAGATTTCCTGTAATATGGTGTTTAATTTAAACTGAAAAATTTAAATGTTCCTGTGAAATACTAATTATTTTTGGCAAAAAATTTCTTTAAACTCCAAAAATTAAGTTAGCCATTCAGTTCCAATTCATATTCATAATGGTCTCCTTCAGGTTTAAATTTATTAGTAGTTGTTCTTACGAAGAAAATTAGTTTGCGACAGATCAGTCATCATTGATTTAGACACCTTTAAATATTAACTAGTATAAGCTAATTTTTTTTAATTGAGGTCAGATTTGGCCCAAGGTCACACTAATATATTGCTCACTGTCTACTAGTGACATTTGCTGAATATTACCTTGGGCTACATTTTTAGCATTCCCTCTGGCATGGTGAGATTAGATGAGACGTTTCTTGGCCAGAATAAAACACAAGGTCGATTCTGAAGAATATAATACTATTTTTTTTCCATGCAACTTCGCCTTTGCTTATCTACAGTACACAGGCCATTCATTTTAAAGCATAGGACTTATGAACCACTACTAGCACATGCTAAATCCTTCTCCTTACAAGATGCCTCCCCACATTGTCCCAGCCTATATGACTACCTCCTGAGCCCTCAGCAAAATCCCTGAGGAAAAAAAAAAAGCACAGCGGAGGTCAGAACTCTCCAGCTCCAACTGTAATAGGTTGTGGGAGTTTTTCTTCCCACTGCCTGGGGCGGGTCATCATTTTCATCAAGAAAAAAGTCCCCGCCCCCCACCTCCCACCCCAGAGAGTGTCAGAAAGGATGACTACAAGGAATCTACAAGAACTGTTATTCAGTTCTATTATGAGGTCAGTAAGATTTTGTAGAACACCAAACTAGCGTCAATTATTTATAAAAGTACTTAGGAAAAAAAACAACCCATTGTTAAGTTTGTAATAAGAAGAACAATTTTGAAATGTCATGAATTATGTTTAATTTATTTTTCTCCCTAAAGCCTTAAAAAAATAATAATAACCCACCTTTGGCCTGAGAGCCGGCTCCGCTCTCGTTATCACCCTGTTGCATCCACTTACCCTGATTAGAGTCAATTAGTAAATGAAAACATACTTGAATTTTGCTCTTCGAATGAAACCCAAGGCTTGTTTAAAATTCAAGCATTCTTCTCAACCAAACATATGGATACTTACTAATTAAATTTAAGTTAAAAAAAATGTAAAAGCCATTAATAATCTCCAATACAAAGAAAACTGTCAACTTAAAAATTAGTAAAATACAATTATAGTTACTTTTCTTGGTATGGCTATCGATTCTCAGATACACGGCACAACAAAATATACTAAATGTGCAGCTATGAGTTTATTTTGTTTTAAACTATGTTTTATCTAGAAAGGCACACCTAGAGGTGGGTTGAGAATCCTGATTACAGGATTGTATTTATCAGTAACACAGATTATCTGAAATTTTGAAATAATGCCCTCACTCCTTGATTTAAATATCGTCCAGTACTATTAGGAGAAACTCAACAGAAGGCCAGTAAGTACACATTTCCTTCTATAGGCAGCTTTCTGTCTCTGTAAGTATCTAGGAAATGTTACTACACAGTGAAGGAGCCTGAGCTGTGCTCCTTCAACTCTCTATTAAATAAGGTGACTGGCAATATCTGGGTTGAAGCTACAGAGCATAGCTAGTTCTTTGTATCTATAAGGAGTGCAATGAGCCATCCAAGCTAACTCAGCAGAGAGAACATTTACTAACAAATTGATTGTAGAGACCCATTGACTTGATGGATGTCTGGGATTGTATAGAATTGAGGAGCCCCTGATGAAATGGTAACAGATTTGAAAGCCTTTAACAGGCTCCTTTATCCAACCTAGCATGGTTTATTAGCATGACATAGGCTTCCTGTTTTCTCTCTTTAATGATACTGTGCTATGAACCAGTGAATGTTTTCATTTGGAAAATAAGAAAGCATTGACATGTTATCTGAACTGTGGTTTCTTTAGCTATGCCAAGGGAATAGATACGCTAAGTCTGTGCTTTGAGGAATGTACTTGGTAAGGCCCATTACTTCACTGATTTCAATGGATACCAGGCCCACGTAAGAAAAGGTTAATAGCACATACCTTGAAATATTTCACTGTGTGAAAGTTTTGACATAGAACATGGAGAATTTCAGTGACCATTCCACATACTTTTGATGGTGATTTTCATATTACATTCTCCATAGTAACGTTTAACTCATCATTTGCTACTTAGAATACTTGAAGCAATTTACCTCAAGCTCTTGCTTGATTCTTCATAAAAAAAGCAATTACTATGAAGAGTTACCATATAAATTTTGAAATATTCACAGAATCTTACACAAATAATGCTTTTTCATCGAGGACTAAAAGACAGTCTTCTTCATACACACATGAATGTACAAAGACACAATCCTTGGGGAAATCATATCACCGTGGGCTTTTACATCAGGAGTTTACAGCACAAGTGCCAACTGGAATGAGTGTTCCTTGGCTTTAAAACTGGAACGAAACAACTCTCAACATTTGCAAAACATTCCTTTATTATTAGAAATAAATTATTTGTATAAAAAATTGCATGCGTCAACCATTGCATTTATTTTTAGTACAACCCAGGGCTTCAATCCGGTCAGCCATTACAAGAAACAGATTCATTGTCTTATACAAGTTGAACAAGGTGGGACAGGAATGGGAGTTCTCACAATCACAGAAAAATACTTACAAGAATAACATCAGACATGGTTTATTTCAACAGCATTTTTTTTCACAAGCTAACATTAGTTTTCCTTTTGTGATTTTTTTTTTAACTGCTTATGAGTAAGCAATACTTTAGCTTGACACTCATTGGTTGTACTGTATAAAATGGGTTTTTTTCACTCTGTTATTGATACTTTTGGCTCATGGCTACTTTGTGTTCCTTACAAGATTGACTATTGATTTGATTGATTGTAGTCTACAGAGATCTCCAGGAGTGAGTTTTGGCGGTGTCATGTTTATTGTTTAAGATCACATACCAGATTTCTTCATATTGTACCATTTCCCTGTTTCAGATTGAATGATTGCTGTAGCTGATATATGTTGTCTTAGTAGAGGAAGCTGTTAAGACAATAAGACAAATTAATAGTATATCAAAATAAATTATTTTGCTAAAATGATTTTAAAATTCAAATCCCATAATCACTATTTTTATGATATTCCATTTTTACAACATGTTACTTATTTTTTAAACCATGTAGTAGGAATTCAGTGATCACAGGAATAATAATGCAGCAACAGTTTAAATCCATAAAACCACTAGTCTTGTTTATAGTATTTAGCAGAAAACCAAAAATGGAAAAGTTCTAATCATAATAAATTTAGGTGAAATTCAATTTAGGTGAAAATCAATTTAAATGTGTGTTTTGACTAACAAAGATACACAATATGAAAAAAATGAAAGAACACATAAATTATCCCGCAAAAGACAAGAAATATTTTTTTACAACCCCATTTAAAGACTTCAATTCTTTGAGTCTGATTTGATAACCAAAACCACATAAGTAATTATAACTAGTTGTGCTTTGAAAATAAATATTTTCCACTTAAAAACAAATAATAGTTTTGTTTTTTCAGTATTTGTTCATTTAGAGAAGGGGAGAGAGAGAGAGAGAGAGAAGAGAGAGCGGAGCAGAGGGAGAGGGAGAGAGAGAGAATCTTAAGCAGACTCCACATCCAGTGCAGAACGTGATGTGGGGCTCGATCTCACGACCCTGAGATCACGACCTGAGCTGAAATCAAGAGTTGGACCCTTAACCAACTGAGCCAACTATGCACCCCTTAAAAACATAATCCTTTTAGGCGCTACACGTAAAAATAGTAAAATATGAAGAACATAGAATATTTGTAAATATGTGCATTGTTAATACATATTTATGCTCTGGTTTCAACCAAAGGATACAAATGAAGATGTTTAAAAACACTCAAAGAAGGAACTATATATTTCATTGTTCTGGTACCAACTCACTATAAAGTAAAACTTATTATTGTAAGATTATTAGAAAGATATGAATAACAAAGTATTCTAAGTCAAATTTATACTCATGCTTTAATTTTCTGAGAATGTAAACTTAAATCCAAGTAATTCCTTTGGTTTTTTTGAAAGATTTGTGATGGAATAAATCTCTGTTCTAAAATTCAACTGTGGGGCGCCTGGGTGGCTCAGTGGGTTAAAGCCACTGCCTTTGGCTCAGGTCATGATCCCAGGGTCCTGGGATCGAGGCCCACATCGGGCTCTCTGCTCAGCGGGGAGCCTGCTTCCTCCTCTCTCCTCTCTCTCTGCCTGCCTCTCTGCCTACTTGTAATCTCTCTCTCTGTGTCAAATGAATAAANCTCTCTTTCTCTGTCAAATGAATAAATAAAATCTTTAAAAAAAATAAAATAAAATTCAAATGTGATGTCCTATTTTTCAGTGGAATTCTGGAGTGCATAGTCATAAGAAGAAAAATATGAAAAAATGCTAGACATGTATGTATTTCACTACATAAATCCAATTCAGAATGAAACAGATTTTTAGGTAATTATTTAGTTTTTGAATGTTAAATAAGCAAATTATAAAGCTCCTCCTCTGGAGGCATAGGACTGGCAATCAGACTCATTCCATTTTAGTTCACATCAACATCATAATTGACCGAACAAGTTCTTACCTGAGGCTGAGATTACATAAAGTTCACAATCACAAAAATAAATGCAGAGAGTCTAAGGAAGTGCTAATCAAGGATGTTTTTACTATTTTCGATTTCATTGAATATTATGAGCCTCATGCCAAAAATAGCTGATATCTGCTTCTCTTATCTCCATTGTTCACACTTCATCACGGAAGCATTATTATTGTGGCACATGGAAAGGAAGCAGGTTTTAGACCTGGTTTTAAATTACATTTTGTTCTCTACAAAATGAGTTTAAAAAAAGAACTGTGAACCAAGTCACTGGGCCTCAGTTTCATCGCTAGTCCAAATCCACAACATTGGGGTTTGTGAGAGTGGATGTGGAGTAGGTTTTTGGGGGAGCAGCTCTGTCTGGCAGAACAAATACGGAGTCCTAACATTCCTCCTCACCCCTTCCATAAAGCTAAACGTCTGTGATGTTCAGTTTGGTGTGAAGTGAAACACAATGATTTTTATGCTTGTGTACTTTTTTATAAAAGTTTTTAAAAATTTCTAAAGATGAAATGCTCTCATATACCTCGAAATTCCCTGTAAGAAAACACAATCTGTATTATCTTTTTGAAGGACGTTCACATAGTCTTTAAAGAAAGATGAAGAAAAATTGTCATAGGAGTTAGAAGAACAACCCTTAAAATGGTGGTTCAATGTACTGCTCTATTCAGTATCTTCAACAGTAGCTAAAAATGTGGGAAATATTCATCAACTTTGTAGATAGCTTGAAAGAAAAATTATGGTAGAAATAGAGGAACTCGAGCCAAAAAGACCTTGAAGAAGATGATATTCAGAAGATGTTAATTTAACAGAAGGTGACTGGATCAGACCATTCAAGGATCATTCCAACTTTGAGACTCTATAGCTAATTAAAGATTCGTACTTCGTTTTTTGAACGCTTCAAAGTTATCCCCAGGGAAAAAGATGGTAGAATTCTACTGAGAACTCTGACTATAATTTACAAAAGGAAAAGTCATCTTAATTTTTCTAATGGTTAGGAAAAGGGATGCAAGGCTATGGACACAGATGATTTAGTCAATGGGAAAGCAGTGATGAGGGACAGACTGTGAAAGGCAGAAGTCTTGCGAGAATCTTTATCTTGGAAGTATTACAGAGCGAAATAGATCAGAGATGTACATGTGAGCTACTAGGGAGTTTTTACAGCGGCAATGAATATACTTAGGTGACAATCCATTTTGGAATACAGCAATAGTGAATTGCCTTGTGGACACCACTCTGTGTTCATAAGCTAGAGAAAGCATTTCCACCTCCAGCAGCAGCTGTTTTCATGAATTATTCATGAGCACGGCTTAAGGAATACCGTGTTACAGCATTTGTTAATTGGGTACAGTTGATAAATTCACACACATCAACTTTGTTTCTAACTCCCTTTCCACACACTTTTATGAAACAACACTTGACCTTTTTTTATGTGAAATGTAGTACTCTGCAAATTCAGTAATTAACATGGACTCATTGATCTTCCTTCCAGCTTCACATTACTTGTATTTATTCTGCAGAGATTTTGAAGCTTTAAAACTTTAAATATGTGGCCAGAATTTCTGGCATAAAGTAATCTTTAAGATGAAAGTTTCTAAGTGTAATGGACCTAGAGAGCTCCATGGCCATGAAGGAAAAGCATCACACGTACATCATAAATACATTGCTAATTGGTCAAAAAAAAATAAAATCCCAACAATGGAATAGCAGCTGTAATTACTCAAATCCCTCATATATTAAAAAAGAAGAAAGAGGTATGCTAAAACAGTAGTTTTTGAATTTTAAGTCTTTTCTATTAATGATAGAACAATCTACATTTTCAAGGCAGCAGTGACACTTCTACCTTATTTATATGGTGATTTGTAGTTTACAAAACACTTTCTCCCTTGTCACTGTAATGGTGACTTGTCACAAGTCTCATAGCAGAAGGTATGAGAATGCAGCAACATGATACTATTCTAGTGGGTTAACTAGCCCTCGATTTACTGAGAACAGACTCCACCCATCCCCAGAGGAGGCATTTGTCTTTTTATTTAAAGATTTTGTTTAATTATTTGACAGAGAGAGACACTGCAAGAGAGGAAGCACAAGCCAGAGGAGTGGGAGAAGGAGAAGGAGGCTTCCACAGAGCAGTGGGCCAATGCAGGGCGTGATCCCAGAACCCTGGGATCATGACCCGAGTGGAAGGCAGATGCTTAACAACTGAGCCACCCACGTGCCCCACAGAGGAGGCATTTAAAAAATCTGAGGAGGCATGGGGTGCCTGGGTGGCTCAGTCTGTTGAGTGGAAGACTTGATTTCAGCTAGGGTCATGATCTTAGGGTTCTGGAATCGAAACCCACTTCGGGCCCCGTGCTCAGCAGAGTCTGTTGAGGATTGTCTCTCCTTCTCTCTCTGCCCCCTACCCTCGCTCGAGAAAAAAATCTGAGGAGGCTCAGTTCTAGATACAGTTGAATAACAAAAGATTTTCCAATATTCAGTTCTACTTCTAAAGACATAAGACACACTTTTAGAAGAAAAAGACTATATTGAAGTTATTAGGGTTATAGCTACTTGTAGGGAGTAGGAGTTTAGAAGACTCTTGCCTCAAAACCACTGGTATGTGTCGTCAAGGTAACAGGAACCATGGAGTCCATGACACTGGTGATGCAAGTGGACAGAGATCAACAGTGGTTCCTGCAGTGGGACGCGGGAGGACGTGCGAAGAGTCCATGCACTGCCTCTCCTGAATGTGTCAGTAGTCCCTTCATCTGGACCCACTTTATTAAAATCCAAACTACTTAAAGATGAATATACTGAAGTCGCCAGAGTACAATTTAACCATCTTTCATGTAGTAATTGACTATCTTGATTCACCTTTTGAACGTTCTTTACCTTCCAAGAGTGAGCACCTGAGTCCTACAGCATAGTATAGTATAGGCTTACCTTCCACACAGGCCCCATATTTATGATCTTTCATCCTTATTTCAGAGAAGATAGGGAATTGCATGCTTGCTATATAATTTCCACTTCAGTATCAAAAGAAAATAATAGAAGGAAAACAAATCATAGGAGACTTACTTCTATTAAATATGGGATTAGTCTTTATCAGTGCTGGGAATATTCCTCTTTAGGGAGCCTATTTATCTTTTAAAAAGGTGGAAAAAATCATTAATTCTTTTTCTCCCACCACTTTCCAGAAGTGAGTCTGGGATGACTGGTATTTATTTCCGTGTCTGTTTGGTTGTTCCCATTAGCAGCCATATTACATAAAGTTTTCTAGATTGTTGCTAAAAACCAAGTCCAACTGTAGGCTCTATTGAGTCGTAGCAAGAAATACCAACAGCTGGCCAACAGCAGTTTCCCGGCATCCTACAACGGGTTTTAAGTGTCTGCACTGATGTTTTCAAGGTAGAAAAATACAGATAAAATTCTGCCCTTACATCACATGCATTGAACTCTGACACCTTTGATAGTAGTTATACTGCATCTTTTACTAAAAGATCAAAGGCCCATTATTACTAAATTGCTTACCTATAATCAGAGATGATTATAACGATTTGTTATCAAAACCTGTCTTTATCGTTACTTCTCTCTCACTTTTTCAAGGTTTCATGTTTGCGGTAAGGTGAATATGTGGGAAGTGTTTGTGGAATTCTTAAAAGGCTTCTTTATGCACAAGTGACTAAATTTGGTTATTAGTAAGCTGAAGGCAATCTTTCCAGAAAATCTGACCAGTAATTCCAAGAAGTCTGATAGTAATTGAAGTGAATAAACTTAACTGATCAATACATATCTTCTAAGCCATTTCTGCATATGTGGCATTTGAGTAGACAATGTTCATCTGGAAATCTTGATGTAAGGAAAGGTTTACGTTATAATGATTACATTAGATAAAATCCATACTTAATCTTCCCTGTATTTCATGTCAGAAGTACAGAGAATAGGGAATACAGCCTGCTGGAGGAATCTGAGCGGAAGAGAGTATTTTTGCATGGGGTTTGTCCTTAATTATTAAATAGGTATGTTATATTTCCAAAAAACAGGAAGCCTGGGGTCTAATGCAAGAATCTTAGCTTTCATATCTTTTTGATCCATCTACAGAAACTAGTAATGTAAAAATTGTAGTTCTGTTTTTTTACTGTACTCAGCTACCTGGTATTTTACAATACAGATCTTCAGCCTATTTGCTACTCTTCCATAGATACCAAAATGGACCAGTTAAACTCTACTGGATTAGTTTGGTACTGGTGTGTTATCATGTGCTCCTGCAGGGGTGACTACAGAGAAGAAGGTGGGTGAGGAGGGGAGAAGTAGAGTGGTGGCTGACAGGAAGACCCCTATTTTCAGGGTCATCAGACTTTCAGAGAAGAGCTCTCACTATCTAAATATATCCGAGAAGGGGCCACTTGGGGGAAATAAATATTAACTATGATTTAACCCAACATGTTGGCTCTCTAGCTTTCTCATTTCCCTAAATACCATATCATTTATTTGTGTAAGGTCTTTGAGCAACCGATAAACCAAGAAAGAACAACCAATATTGAACTAACAAAGATCAGAGGGTAGTTCCTAAATGCTAAAAGATAAAAACACATAGAAGACCATTCCAAGCTTCAGATGCTTGGTAATGCCTCAAAGGGGAGCCACGAGAGTCATACTTTGTAAAAGAGATTTTGTGTGCATGGTCATGCTCTGGAGAAGAGCCACTCGCCTTGAAATCATTTGGTTCTAAGCAAATGGTTCTAACTGCCGGGACGGCCTCATAGTGTGCGAGCAGCACCACACCCCTGGAACCACGCAGCACAGTCCCCCAGACTAGAAGAAGAATGTTCAACGTACATCTGTTAGGAAGCGCTCCCGCTCTTGACCATCGGAAAGTCTACGGATGACTTACTGTTGGTTTCAAGACTCTCACAGAGTTCACTTTTCACCTCTCCATTTGGTCTGTCATTTCCTTTTTGGATCAGTTTGCTTTGCATGGTGGCAGCTGTCACCACAGCCTTGAAGCTCCTCTTGCGTTTTTGAACGTTCTGCTCTGGATGAAAAATTATAATATAAACCTTGGGCATGTATAGCATCCCCAGAGACACCGAAGCACTTAAACTCATGGAGACAGTAAGTGTTGTTGTCTGGATGTACATCTGAGGGGAGGAAAAAAGAAAGAATCAATGTTGGTGAGCCTGCTCTACCATCAAGCAAATAGCACAACCATTATCTATAATGATTGTAGCTTCTCTGCTCAGGGTGCATGAGAAGGTACTTAGAGAAATTGCCCTTAATAACAGTCAAGCAATTCTTTATCCCTACCTGCAAATACAGGTAAAGTAGTCTTGTTTATGGAGCTTAATTCCTTAAAACAAACGCAAACAATTAAGCTGATGAAGTTTCATTTCCTTTTTAGATTATAATTAAACATATATAAGAAAGGGAACAAAGGCATTCTGGCCAAAGACTAATATATTATGCCATATATCCCTTCTTCAGAGAGGTACTAGCAGGTCAAGTGTAATTCTTCTAACAATAAACTTAACCTAGCAGGTTATAGTGGAAATGGGTGGGAGTGGAATATTCTAGAACATCACTATTGCCCAGCATTGCTTGACTAATGCTAGCATTTGCATCTTCACCTCACGACTTAATTCCAGCTATCAAACCTGAGAAACCCCATGAACATGCCCAACAGGGCTTGATTTTTTATTTTTTATTTATTTATTTATTTATTTATTTATTTATTTTAAAGATTTTATTTATTCATTTGACACAGAGAGAGAGATTACAAGTAGGCAGAGAGGCAGGCAGAGAGAGAGGAGAGAGGAGGAAGCAGGCTCCCCGCTGAGCAGAGAGCCCGATGCGGGCCTCGATCCCAGGACCCTGGGATCATGACCTGAGCCGAAGGCAGCGGCTTTAACCCACTGAGCCACCCAGGCGCCCTCTTGCACTCATTTGTATTTCTGTGTCATCACTTATTAATTTTCCTTTCACTTATGATTTTGTTTAAGTCTTCTTTATTTCTTTCCTTCTTTCTTTTATTATTTTTTTCTTTTTTCTGGATGAGTGGTTTATCAGTTTTGTTAATCTTTTCAAAGAACCAACTCCGTGGGTGCCTGGTTGGCTCANGATTTTTTAATACAACCCCCCCCAGGACAATTACAGAGGGTTTCTCAGTGGTGGCATCATATCAAAGTAAACTTGGGTGCTTTACAAAATACATGACTCTCCTCCAAAATTTAAATATGTCCCTCTGGGGATAGTGTCCTGGCATCTGCATTTTTAAAATTCTCCTGTGCTCATTCCTTACATTTACTGCACTGAAATTGACTGCTCTGGTACTTACAAAGAGCAGTCTCTCTACAAGATTCTTCTTCCTAGAATCTAGAGGTCAACAAGCTGAAAAAAACCAAACCTAAAATCACTTTGGCTTTTTCATCATAGCACAAAAACAGATGTGATGTGATAGCATTTTAATCTCTTTTTTAAATTTCTCAGTGTTACTGAGTTATAACAGTAATTGTGTATTTAGGGTGTGCAACTTGATGTTTTGATAAGCAAATATGCTGTGAAATGATCTTTGCTCACAAGTAATTAACATATCCATCACCTCACTTAGTTACCATCTTCTTTCATTGTTTTTTATGTTTTTGTGCTGAGAATGCTTAAGATCTACCTGCTTAGTGAATTCCCAGGCTATAGCACAGTATTGTAAACTTAGTTGCCGTGCTGCATATTAGATCCCCAAAACTTACCCACGCATAACTGAAACTGAATGTGTTTTGACCAACATCTCTCCATTTCCTCCTTCCCCTCCGCCTGGCAAAAGACTGTTCTACTCTCTGACTGTTTAAGATTCTACATATAAGTGGATTGTGCAGTATTCGTCTTTCTGTGTCTGGCTAATTTCACTTAGCATTGTGTCCCCCAGGTTCATCCATATGGCTGCAGATGGCAGGATTTCCTTTTTTAAAGAATGAATATTATTCCATTGTAGGTATATATCACATCTTTAAAAATAAAAACCTTTTACCTACTTCCAGTTTTCATGTCCTGAGCTCAAAATATAATGTACTTCAAATAACTTGGAATACTGAGGCCACAAAGCTCTTAGAGGTCCCCCTCCTCCTATCTCTGATCCTTGTTAATATCGCTTCACTCTAACAATGTCTCTGAAAATGTAGAGTTGTCACATTATATCAGGCAATCCCCAGGACCCAAACTAATTGTATCCTTTTAAATAAATGATCAAAAAACATTCACCTTCAAAAGTAAGTACTTGAATCGGGGCTTGTCTTAACAGAGGGCAAAGCTGTGAGGTAAAGAATTGTCCAAACAATAAGAACCTCAGTTACTAGTACTGAGAGACTATCCTTGTCTATGAAATCACACCATGAGGGTTACTGAGTTTACAGTTCATCTACCACTAAGGCTGTACTTTGCATAAGACCTCATTGTGAGCATGGGAATACCTTTCAATAAGGTGATATAGATGGGCTTGTTTCAAAGTTCACTTCCTCCAGGAAGTCCTCCATGATAAATCTTACCTTAATGGTAATGTTATAATGGTGTCTTATTTTGCTTCTAAGCACTAATGAATTGAAAAATCCATACAGTGGAGCACTTACCAATGCATAATTATGTAATTATAACTGATTTATATGTAATTATAACTGTAATTTATATGAACTTTGTAGTAAATTATGAACTGCACAGCTAGGATATAAACTTTCTTAGAACCTGTAACCTACATTTTTTCCTTATAAACCTCTAAGAAACTATACAAGATTCTATACACAAAAACTACTGAAAACTGCATTATTCTTAGGTATATAAAGATCTTCAAGAAGATTAGGTTTCCACAAGAATCCGATTTACACAAATCACACAGAATATGCCTTCTAAATTTTTCCGCTCTGTCAAATTGACATCAGCTATGGCTACAACACAGGGTGGAAGGCATTTTATTTTATTTTATTTTATTAAAGATTTTGTTTATTTGACAGAGAGATAGCACAAGTAGGCAGAGTGGCAGGGAGAGGGAGAAGCAGATTCCCCGCTGAGCAGGGAGCCCAATGCAGTACTCGAACCCGGGACCCCGGGATCATGACCTGAGCAGAAGGCAGTCGCTTAACTGACTGAGCCACCCAGGTGCCCGGATGGAAGACATTTTAAATAAGAAACATTAAGTGATGAGGTGTGAGTCCAGATTCTGGGTCGGGCTTATGCATATTGGCTACCATAGAGACATGATTCAAATACATTCCTCAAAAAAGTGATAAATTATTACACATCACGACCTCTCCTGCCAATAAGTGAAATCCCATGATAAATTTGAAAGAGCCAAGGATCTTCTACAATTAAGGAAGTCTTGATAAAATATGGATATGTGCCTTCAAATCCCCCTAAGCTTTGCCATCTACTTTTAAGCAACTTACTATTATGAATACTTATAAACTTCAAAGTATTAGTTAATTCTCTGTAAATTTCTACTTACTCTCCAGTTAGCATTTCTGCAGGAAGCCTATGCATAAAATAGGCTATAAAGAAAGGACATTAAAGTAGGGAAATGATACCCACAAATGCGAACCACAGACATAAATATCCCAATGCCACTCACATAGGCAACCATCAGTTTTGTCCCAGTCAGACCCTGCCAACTCAATTTAGCTTAAAAAACCAACAACAAACCAACAAAAAAACCTCTAGAGGTCAAACAGACATAAAATGATGGGAACACCCACACTGATTAGCTGGATTCTTTTCATAAATCTTAATCTGTTGGTCTTGCTAAAATGTATACTACTAGTCTAAATAATACATAATTACCTTTCTATTTTGAAAACCTTGTAAATTTTCTCTGCTACCATAAGTATAAATGGTAGTTTTTTCCCAGATTCAGAATCATTTCTGTAATATATAATAATATAATCTTGCTAAGTATGAGGCTTGAAGAAGATTCTGGATTGCTAGTTTCCATATTAAATATGTTACAGTCTATGCTTTAGGCAAATCACTCAATGGAAGATGTAATAAACAAAGACATGAGGACTAGACAGTACTATGCTTAGTGTCCAAGCTCTCCATCAGACATTATGCTTCCAGATTATACCGAAAGGCTGACTTTATCTTATCTACTTATCTACTCTCTTAAAACAGCATTTGAAAAATTTTCATGTGAAGTCAATACAGAAAAAGCATCTATGTAACACTGTACCCTAAAATCCAAAGTGGCCCAGCATTTGTTACAAGGCATTGCACTGTGAGTAAACTAAGTTTTTGAACTTCATCTTCAAATATTTAATGAAAAAGTCATATATACATAACCCCAGTGAAAATAACGGCAAAACACACAAAGAAATAAAAATGCCACCTGTTTTCACCCTAGAGAAACTAAATCTTCAGCATCATGCATTCCAAACATCTCCCATATTTAAAAATAAATGTAGAAATTATATCAGAAGATTGAAAATGAGCGTTCAATTCCAAAAAACTTATGGATTTTGTATAGTTATAGAAAATTCTAATTATCTGAGCCATGTAAGAAAGGAACACCACTGCTTACAGTTTTGTTGTTGTTTTTAAGATAAAGAAGTTTACAGAAAACTCTGGAGTTGTCCTGTGGGTGGTAAAAGCTTCAAGTCAACCCACCAGGTGACAATCTAAACTCTAATAAAACTTCCCTGGCAATTGGACAGCTGTGTGATCTTATTTTCCTCTCTGACCCTTAATTTCTTACCTATGAAGTTGGGGGAAAATAATACTTTTCTCATAGAAGAGTTACAGGGTGGAATGACATAATCTTTCTAAAATGCCTTAAAGGTACAAAACAGCAGTAGCTCAACAAAGATCATTTACCCTACAGCTTTGAATCTAAAAGGACATTAGCAAAGCATCCTTCCAGGTACCCAGGATAAGAGAGGGGCCTGCGAGTCAGTTACCCAAAGCAGTTTTGTTTAGTGACTAGCTGCCTGCTATGCTCTAACTGTACGATGTCAAAGAAAAGGCTTTTGTAATCTTACTTCAAAGTAGGCAGAATAAAATTTTGCCCAAAAGTCAACACTATTTGCCAATGTCAAGGCTACATTCACTGTCAGTGCCATAGTTCTAGAATAACACACTGGCTCTCTGCATCGAAGTTACAGCTCACTGGAAAGCAGAAGGGAACAATAGTAACTCCCTAGAAGCAACATAAATCCATTGAGAGATGCTGACAATGGTACTGGATCTGCTAATGTAACCTTCTTTTTTCCAACTTTTTTTAATGCCCCACCTTCTGCCCCCTGTCACTCTAAAATATTAAGAACTGGAGGAAGGGGAGTATCTTTTCTATTACATCCACTGGTAGCCTCTCACTTCCCCTACCTCCACACCCCAGGGACATTTTGAACCTGCAAGTGTCAGATGCACTGAAACAGATTTAAATGATCTGTGGAGAAGCCAGGAAGGGCTGGCACAACGGAGCACACTACGACACCTATTCTGGGACCTACTCTCGTAACTCTTCTTTTTCCACGGGGTCATTTGTGCACCCCAGGGTCTATTGCTCATGGGCTAGAATCATTAATGACTCCTGGAGGAATTGAGGAAGGAGGAGATTATATTACTTCAGGAAAAAGCTGTCTTCTACCTGCACGGAGAACTCCATAAACTAGGACATCCAACCTGGTAACTTTTCAACCCCTTAGTAACAAAGTGACCTATAATGACACCTAAAACCCAAGGCAGGTTTGTGCCATCTGAAAAGAAACAAATTCATTATTTACTCCTGAATATTTTTGCCTCGCCGTAGATGGTTGAATCTCCCTTTTTGCTACAGTCAGCCAGATTCTATTTGGCTGCTTTGCACAGTCTGACCCGTGAGAAAGCTATGTTAACATTTGCAGCGTGCCTTTCTCTGCTTCTATTACCTACCCACTCAACTGTGTGTCCCTCAAAGTGGCACCTGAATCCAGAAATGGATTTTCTTCTGCTTTTCAGCTGGGCTTCAGTCCATGGACCTCAAAACTCATTACTAGATGTTACTTAAAAATTTTTTTTAAACAGGCAAGTTTATAAAGAAATTGTGCTGTTGCCTTGTGGTGGTAAAAGCCCCAAGTCGACCAATCATGCAGCATCCAAACTCCCCTAGCAATTGGGTACAACGAACATCAAGGCAACAATCCAACTCTTCTGGCTGAGCCTAGATCCTGGTGAACTATCGCCAACTCTCTATCAAATATTTTACCATTCTTTCTGTTTTGTTTATTTCAAATACCTTGCTGGTTTCTTCTACTTGGCCAATTCTGAGGGATCTTTCTCATCTCTGTGTCATTTTTACATCAGTGTGCCCTAGACCTCAGTCCTTTGGTATCTATCTATCTATCTCTCTATCTCTCTATCGCTCTGTCCTCATTGCTCTCTTGACCATCACATTTGGCATTATGGCATTAAACCAGGACTGGGTCCCTGAGTGTGCTACCTGAGTACACAAGTCCCTTTACTCAGAAGTCCTTTCACACTTGATTTAATGTTCTGCTGTCACTGTCTGAAACTCATAAATTTCGAACAAGTAGACCTGCATTTTCATTTTACTAGGCCCTACAAATAATATAGGTAGGTCTGCCTTGAAAAACTATTTACATGCTGACAAATACCAGACTCCCCTAAGGAAATCTAATCACTTTCTGGGTGTACCCCTTGGATGTCTGATTTATATGTAAAACTAACAAGCATCTGAACACCATCTTCATTCCTAAACCTACTCTTCTGGTCATCTTCTTTATCTGAATTCCATCATTAATCTTCCAAGGGACAAAGCTCTTGAAATTGCCCTTGACTCCTCTCTTACACTCTTTATCTCTGAAGAATCCTATTGATTCTACCTTCACAATTTGTACAGACTGGTCATTTTCTTCTACTCCTGCTGGAACTACATTGGTCTTAGCCAACATCATCTCTCATTTGGGTTACCACTAAAGTGTCTTATTGACTTCTCTTCTCCCCTTGCTCCTTCTGTCTGATCATTGGATTGATCTTAAACAGCAGACAGAATAACCCCATTATTCATAAGTCAGATTAGGTCATCCCTACTCTCCAAACTTGCGTACAATGGCCCACAAGGTCCTCTGAACTGACAGGGCTTTCCTCTTTCCCTCATGCATTCTCTTCCCACCATAATGGCCTCCTGGATGATCCTGGAGCATACCAACCATGCTTCTGATCTGGGGCCTTTATATTTGAAAACTTGCTCCTTCATTTCCTTTATTTTTTTCCTGACCTGTTCTTTCCAGAAAGGCCTCTCCCAAACACTATCAAATACTATAACTCACATCCTCCAGCAGCAATCCTCAGCTTTATTTTAATCCTTAGCATCTAACATTTTCTAGCATAAAAGTCTACACACTTCACTAATTTAATTCATGTATTATCTATTTCCCTTAATTAGAATAAAAATTCCATGATTCCATGAGTACAAGGATTTTTACCTGTTTCGTTCGCTGCTACAAACTCAACCTAGGAACATCACCTGGATGTTGGCATACATTTGCTACATTCTTTGAGGTGGTGTAGGACCTTATTCTTGATTTTGCCATTTAAAGGAAATGACCCATGTAGTTTCAAGAGGGAAACAACAAATCAGAATCTAAAGCTGCGAAATAGAACATGCCTCAAATCAACATCTAGGCTGAGACAGAAACTCTTGGATGGATAAGCATGATGCCCTTTTAAACTGAGTATGACAATATTGTTCTCAACTTAGCAACAGACAATATAAATTAAAAGTCAATGGTCTCCATTTGAGAATATGAGAGCTTTGGGCTCAGCCCTGGATCTCTTCCCAACCTAAGAACATTATAACCAAGGATAATCCACTCACGGTATTTACAAGCTTCCACAGACATAATTCAAAGGACTTTAGAAGACAATTGATGCAAAATATTGGCACAGCACCTGGCATATAGTAATCAGTAAGTGATATCTACTATTGTCATAACAACCTTGATCCTTTTTTTTTTAAGATTTTTTTTTAATGTTTTTTTTTTAAGATTTTATTTATTTATTTATTTGACAGAGAGAGAGAAATCACAGGTAGGCAGAGAGGCGGGCAGAAAGAGGGGAGGGAACAGGGCAGGGAGCCCGATGCGGGCCTCGATCCTGGGATTCTGAGATCATGACCTGAGCCGAAGGCAGAGGCTTTAACCCACTGAGCCACCCAGGCGCCCAATAACCTTGATCCTACCTTCTATTCATCATCCTTTATTCCTCACACAGTAATACTAAATGGTGCTGCTCTCTCAAAATCAGCCTCAAGATTTTTAGCCTTTTATTTTTTAAAAAATTATTTATTTATTTGAGAGAGAGCGCGAGCATGAGTGGGGGAGGAGCATAAGGACGGAGAAGCAGACTCCCTGCTGAGCAAGGAGCCTGACTCCCTGGGGCTCCATCCTAGGACCCTGGGATCATGACCTGAGCTGAACACAGACACTTAACTGACTGGGCAACCCAGGTGCCCCGATTTTTAGTCTTTTAAATAAAGAACACACACATGCACACACGTGAGAGACAGGCACAAAATACCTGTTCATATGGAAATATGCCTTATGCTTCTGGGAAACTCTAGGGTCAGCACATTCAGAGACTCATAGTCTAGTTTCATTCTGGGAAAAAGCACCATCCTGAGGGTTGTGCTGCTCCTGTCAGGTAGAAATCAGTGTTGCGGACCCACCCGCAAGTCAGAGACATTACACTGTGTTTTCATTAGAAGAAATGGAGATGGTTTGCTCTGACCCATTTGCAGTCTCCCTTCACATCCCCTTTTGGTCAGGACACATGTTAAAAATGAAAAGTCAAATCAAAGGACAAAGCCTATGGATGCAGAACTGGGCTGGTGCACACGGGAGGTCTAAATCCTTAACCTTGGACTTACTGGGAATGGTGGGAACCAGATGCACAGAATAATAAAGCATCAGCCAATAAGTAGAAGATTAGCTCTGCCAAGGGTAGAAAAGGACAAGTGGAAGCAAACTCATGATCCTCTAAAGAGGAATAACAGATACAGGATTTAAACTGAGTATTTATAATTAAATGTACATGATATTTAATAGTGGGTTAGTAAATAGAGTAATTTATTTTTTATTAAAGTCTGATAGACATTTTATAAAGTGGATGTTTTAATGTAGAACATGATTAAATAAAATATCATTAGTTTTCAATTTTCTACATAAGTATTATTTACAGAAACTTAATAAAAATAATTTCTCAAACGGTGTTGCGTTTTCTACTGTGACATGCAAACGAATATGAGGCATCTACTTACTGAGTGTTTATTGGCTTCTCTTTTACAGGTATTTTTCCCCATGTTTCCCTCCATGGACTCCTGCTTCCATGCTGCCTTTTAATGCTTTATCATTTTGCAATAGCATGATTGGAACTAAGGATAATAGTAATGGAGATACTTTCAATTATAATGATTAGAACAGTATCTATTTGAACAGATACAAAATGTGATAAACATAATATTAACCAATAAGTTCAAAGAAAGAAGCAAGGGAGAGGGAAAAATTACTGTGAGAATGAAATTTACCTAGGAGCTATATAATCATAGATATTTTTTTTTCTTGGCAGTCAGGCATAACAAAAATATTTTGAATCCTATAGTTATCATTGTTTAGAGATAGAAGTTTTACTGGAATTTAAAATAGAGGATAAATTTATCATTTAGGTTACATTACTGAAGGAAATTTGTTAACATTATTGAAATGGTCCAACAATAATTTTGTAAAAGGTACCAAATCTTGCTCATCTAGATACTTCCAGGCAACCCTTTCTAAAGCCAAAAGAATTAGATCAGTACCTCAGTGCAGAAACTTTTGTGAAGGCATGAGATGTTATAGAAATGCTGTTTTTTTTCCCCCCTGGGGGTATTGCTTTATATAGTAAGTAAGAACCAAGAGGGATGGTGTAATGGCCAAATTGCATCCTCCACAAAATTCATGTGTCAAATTCCTAATCCTAAGTGACAATATTTGGAGATACACTCTTTAAAGAGGTGATTAAGTGAAAATGAGGTCTTTAGGGTGGTCCTTGATCCATTCTGATGGGTGTCCTTGTAAGAGGACATGAGGACCAACAATCCCACCAGGGATGTGTATGTGTGCAGAGGGAAGACCCGCCAAGGATACAGAAAGAAGACGGCCATCAGAAAGCCAGTAGGAGAGAGGCGTCAGAAGAAACCAATACTGTGCAGACCGTGATCTGTGACTTCTGATTCCAGAACCATGAGAAAATAAACTTATATTAAGCCATCCTGTCTATGGTCCTTTATGATGGCAGCCCTAGCATGTTAAACACAAGTGGAGAACGAGTTCCACTTGAAGAGTTCCAAAAGTTCTATCATCGTACGTTGTTTGTGCTTGAACATGCCAACAAGATCTCAGACTTCTGGTTTGATTGAAGAGGTGAATTTAGGAACTACACAATAATTACAACCACAATATCTATTAGTGACTGAGGATAAGATATCAGCATTATGCCGAATTTTTTATGTACATGAACCCCTCAATAAATTAATTCAGGAGTAGGAGTGGTTCTATTTTGGAGAATTTAAATACTGTTTTCAAAGTCTCATGACTCCTGAAGATACAGCCGAGGCTTAATCTGAGGTGAGTCTTAGTGGAAAGCCCATCTCCTGATACACACCATGGCTCCGGTAGAGCCCCAGTGATGTGAAAAAGAAGGATTAATATGGTTTGAATTTTCACCAATTTGGAAAATCATCCCTCTTCTTACAGAATTGGGCCAAATTTCTTAAAAATTAAGAAATTCAGTTAAAGCCCCTGAATTAATACTTAACTGAGAATTCAGAGGGGTTTTCGGGGGCTTTGTTTTATTTTTGAAGACTGCTGTTATTGGTTAGCTACTTTCCTCATAAACGTCACTATCAGGCCTAGAGAAGCTCCTTCTTAGGATTATATCTTGTTGAACTTAATAGAATCATCGAGCTGGAAATATGAACCCAAAGAGTTGGATAAATTAATCTTTCTAAATAAAGATATTTGGCATTGAGTTTGCACTGGCCAGAGCAGAGAAGTACCTGATGGAAACACTGGCCACCAGAGGGGACTGATTGCCAGTACTGTGTTCCCACATGGACACCACTCCGTCTCTTAGCCATCAGACACAGGCTCTGGACCACACAGTAGGCAAAAAATCACAAAATTTCTGGGAAATCACAAATACAGGGATTCACAAATACACAAATTCGCAAATAGGGAATCACAAATACAGATAAACAATCAATCAAGAATTAGCAAATACTTATGGAGAACCCATTCTATGAAAGAGAAGAATCAAACTCCACAAAGAGAATAATAAAAACCCAAGGAAAGAGATCCAATAGAGTTAATGCAAGAAGACTTTAGAGGTAAAACTAATTATCTTTGAAAAGTTTTGAAAGAATAAAGTGCCCAGAAAAAGTATCAAATCAATATCATAGAAGTTAATATTTTAAAATTTTTATCATTAAAATTAAAACCTTCAAAGATGAAGGACTTCTGATTCTGGCCATGAAGGAGCTGCTGTAATGAAACCAAGGCACCCACTGAGAGTAACTATTAAAGAATCATAAAGTTAAAAAAGAAAGAAAGAATGTTTGGAGGCAGCCAGGACCCAAGGAGCCAAGACCCTAGGAAGGGAAAAAACAAAAAACAAAAACCAAAAAACAAAGAAACAAAACACAAACCTTGATGTGAGCCAGGCATTCTCCATTGCTTTTATCCATAAGGAAAGTGTTGATTCAGTGTATGAGTGTTGGAGGGCAGAAATCTTTAGAAAGACCTTTCAGCAGTGTCATGGGGCTGGGGAGACAAAAACTGTAATTCAGGGTTACCAATGCAGTCAGGATATGAGCACCCAAGATTTCAGGGGACTACAGAGAAGCGAGCCTGAAGTTTTACGTCAATTTTTTCTCGAGACTTTGCTGAATCCTAAGTGTGAGAAGTAACAGGCAAAAAAAAAAAAAAATCAATCATAGGTGAGATTCAGAGGCTAAAAAGCTGTATGTATGCAACTGTATCATGATGCCAGAGAAACAAAAGTTGGCATTCAGGTCCATTAATTAGGATGGGTAATCGTAAACATCCTGGACTTTTACATATTATATATGAAGAGATGCCCCCAGGATAAAAGAAATAGCAAAAATAGACAAACCCACAGAAAGCCCAAAACCTAACTTCAAATGATCCCAATCCCAGATTATATCAAAGTGAAATGCCTCTACTTGAATTGCTGACTAGTAGAAAGTTGAAGCTTCTCAGGGGGAAAATGAAATATCTGTAACACCTACATTTTTTTTTAATTGTACAGTGTTGGGTATTCACTGAAAGATTACCAACCAGGCATGCCAGGACACACAGAACAAATGACCAAAGCCAAGGGGGAAAAAAGCAGAAGGCAGAAATGATACCATAAGTGATATAGATATGGGGCTTCTCAGACAAAGGTTCCCAAAAACTTGAACAGAAATATATTTGAAGAAAAATATTTCAAGAAAATAGATAACTGGAATATGTATATTTTAGGGCTGGAATATATATCTTTTAAAAGTAAAAAAATTATAGGACTGAAAAAATGTAATAATTGAATTCATTAGATGAGTTTAACAATGGGTTAGATAGAGTACAAGACATGACTTGTGAACTGAAAGATAGCTCAGTGGCAGTTGTCCGTATTGAAGCAGGGCGATTATAATTCAGAATTTAAAAATACGGAAAACATGATTAGAGATGTATCAAACCTGATACAAAATTTGCATGTACATGAATTTGGAGTCCCAGAAAAAGAAGAGAGTTATAGCAGTAAAAAGAAAAAAACTTGAAGAGATACTGGCCAAGAATTTTAGAAAACTAACAAAAGATAGTCTGTTAAATTGCACAGAGAAAATTTACCACGCACCCACATTCCACGTAGTCTTTATAAATTTCAAAGGATCAAGATATGGAGAATGTTATCTGACTAACATTGAATTAGCATGGAAGATAGAATTAGGCTGGGGATAAATAAGGAAAGATATAAAAAAAGCTCCAACTGATTGAAAATTAAACAACACATATCAAAATCCCTTGTAAATCAAAGAAGAACCAACAGTGAAAATTAAAAAATATTTTGAACCGAATAATAAGATACAACATATCAGAAGTTGTGAGATAGAGCTAAAGCAGATAATATGTATTAGAAAAGAAGAGACCCTGCTGGTTCAGAGGTGCAGATCCTATTTTAATTTCTAAATTTTTTATTTTTAATTTTAATTTTTTCTAGGTCACCCTTAAATTTCAAACATACTTTTACCTTTTTTTTTTTGCTAACTAGTTTAGTGGTATATTTTGTTGACTTTATACTATATCTTGCTCCTTTTTCTCCTGGTCAGCCTTGTGAGCAGTTTGTTATTTTTATAGTGTTTCCACAGAATCTTTGACTTTGCCAATTTCTCTGTTTTGCATTTATTTTCTATTGCATTGATTTTTATCCTTCATCTTTATTATTTTGAATTCTTCCTTGTATTGTCATTGGGTTTAATGTCTCTCTCTAGTTTCGTGAATTAGATACTTACAGCGGGATCGAAACACCCGGCAATCACAGCCTAAAGAAGTTGTGTGTATCGAATGACAACCAGTGAAAGGTGGAGAATGTTTTCAGCAGGCTTACGCTTTTCCGTCACCGCTAAAAGTTCCTCTTCCTACAGATCATTTCATAAATTCTATGGTGTGAAAAAGAGCTTGATTGTTCTACAATCCCACCTAAAACTGAAAAACCTTACCTAGCTTTAGGAGAGGCGTGTACTCTGAATGAAGCTTCTAGAAACTAACTCAAGGTCCCTACCCCAGGAGTGTCAACCAGCCATCAGGACTATTTCTTGACATTCATATTCTCCTCCCGGTGGTACTGCAAAGGATGTAAGTTAGAGCAAGAGACTCGTGGAGTATGAGCTGGAACCAAGAATCTCGTAAAGCATATTCTAGAGCCGACAATCACTCGGAAAGCCCAAACATCTAAATCTCCTGAGATGGCAAACCCAGAAGGTACCTCAGGTTTCCCCCTTCCAAAAAGCATAGTATAAAAATTGGCTTCATTCATATGCTGGAGGCAGATGATTCATTTTGACTGTGCTCAGATCAGCTGCTTAGGTCCTGAATGGCCTGACTCGCCTGCATCTGAGTCTTCTCTTCCTGGGGCCCGTGTTTTTCTGTGGAGGCTAACGTCACCAGATTACTCTTAGCATCATCAGTCAGCTTTCAAAAGGATGCAGTTCTGATATTAAATATTCTAGTGAACCATCAAGCAGACTACTGGAATTTGCTTGAAACTCACCTAGCTCTGATGCTACCTTCACCTGTAAACCAACCACAGGGTGCTCTGTAATGCCTATTCTGCAACAAACTCCTCAATAGCCCCAGCCTCTCCTCTCTGCCTGGACTCTGTGGCCTTAATGGAAACTCCTCTTTGCCTAAAAAGACTGTTTCCCCTGCAGTGTCTCACATATGGTTGTTTTTATTCCCTTTATCCATCTCTCTCAGGAAGCCAATAAGGTTAGGGCAGTCCTTCTTCCCCTTTGCTGCTTCGGGATCATTACAGACTCATCCTTTCCCTCAGATATCTTGCCTTATTAACGATCACAACATTCAACTCTATATCCTCTCTCATCGTGCTCCTACCCTGGCCATCATTTGCCTTTTCACTGGAGGGAGGGTCCAGCTCTGGCTCACAGCCTCGCGCTCTGTCTCAGGCAGTGCGGTTATTTTAGATAAACTTTACACCCACGTACGTGATCGTTCCATCCCCCTGATATATAATTCAGACTTCTTTCCTTATCCTCCCATTTCTAAAGATGTTGTCCATTACTCCATCCATCTCAGCCACTCACGCTCATAATCACAGCCCAGATCTTAAATAGTCTTTTTAGTTTCTTTTAATAAAAGCTCTAAAATGCTTTTGGTTTAATATATGGGTTTTTGGTAAGAGATTATTTACATTATCTTGTATTTTTCTTTAAAAGTCATTCCATTTTTCACCTAGAATAAATAGAGAGTTATGTTCACAGGCTTCAGTGATGTGAGCGCTGTTGCCCAGGTGTGACAAGTAGCTAATATCCAGAAGGGATGGGCATTTCTCATTTCTCATAATGCATGTTTCTGTAAGGAAATGGCTTGCCAGACAGCCTATTAAGGTACCAGAATTAATGTAAATGTGTACAGGGATCTTTTGCAATAAAACTGGTTATGACTTATTCCAAGTGTTTTAAAATCGGGGCTGTTAACTTGATCATACTTCACTGTGATAGAAGGTGGACTTTTCCAAGTGTGAAAATACTTGCATTTTCCTAAATAAGAAAGTAGTGTAACTTTTATTTTCCTAAATAACAAAAAAGTAAACCTAGCGATTATCAAATAAAGCATGTGCAGTTGTAATAGCTGTTTTAGACATTATAATGTCAACATTTTATATTAAATATTTTATATTCAGAAAATGACTTTACATGTGTAGGTTTTTGTGTTAATTACGAACAACGTATTTACTACAGTTTTCATTGCAAAGGTCCTATTAGGTGATGTATTAAGTAAACTTTTATGGATAGCATAAAGACAACTGCCATATGTACTATTTTATGTGTAAAATAATATCTCAAAGACCACAAATCAATTATAAACAGGATTTTGGAACATAAACTATTTTTAAGTTGGAGGACCATCTGGATGCTATTATTAAAACTGTGTTCCTAGGAGTAGGAGTAGAGAATTATGCAGACAAATTATCCCACTGGTAAATCTGATAGTTTGAGTTCCAAATATATTCAAACTATTGATGCTTCAGACTTCAGAATAACTGCACCCAAGTGAAACCTTTAATTGTCATGGAGGAAATAGCACTCAGTCCTCTCACTTTTAATGTTACAGAAAAAATATACCTGTACTTTTTCATTTATTACTTTTACCAAACGACTTTAGGTGCAAAATTATAAATGTAGTAGCTTACCAAGGGGAACATTTTGAGGGGGAAAAAATGTTTTTAATTAGGACAGTGGGTGTGGCAGAGGTATCAAAATGTGTGCTCCTTCTTCCATTTTTTGGAATTGTTTCTGTGAAGTTCCTGATCAGGCAGGGACAAATGACTAGGAACAGTGTGGCCTTGTAACTAGTTTTCAACCACTATCATGTGAAAGTAAAGGAAACATGTCATAAGGAATATTTTACAGAATTTATTATAAGAAACTAAGAAGTGTGTGTACTCTGCATAGTTCTTTCCCTTTTCACTGACTGGGTATTTACGCTAATGAGACACTAGAGGGTGGTCACACTACAGGATCGAATAAATAGGGGTCCCTGAATCACCACATGGAGGAGAGCTGCTGGTCAACCAGAAACAGCCTCAGACTGTTACTGGGAAAGAAAGTCATATACTCAAAGCATTCGCTTTGAGTTATTTTTCTACAGGTGATGGATTTGAACTGACCAAGTAGTTAGTCAGTCCCTCTGGCTAATGTGTGATGGCTGAGCAGGGTGAAGGATAGTGTCTATGGCTATGTCAGAAAAACGAATTTACAGTATCCTCAGATGGATTGTAACGATCGACCTTGAGAACATCATTACCATGTTCTAACAAAGTGTCTAGTCTATCAAATAAAATCCCAAGCCATTAAATTTATTCCTAGGTTCAGTGACCTCAGTCTTTGGTTAGGAAAAGAAAGAACCAAGCTAGGTTTTCTATTAAATTTTCAAGGAAGAATCATTTCAGGTACTTTATATAGGTTTCAGGACCTGAGGGAGTTTATAGGAAAGTAAGCCTGTATAACTCAGCACTTCCAAAAGGAAGTTGGACTGTCAAATTAATGGTCTAAAATTCCAAAGTCAGCAACTTTGCACCTGTGCCTGATGTACAGCTTTCTCTTTTGACCTCTTTCCCTCAGTTAGTCCACATCTAACACTGCCTCTAACCAACTTCCTTGTCACTGGAAACACCTATTGCCAATCTCTGAACATTTAAAACATAAATAAATAAACTATAGAATTATGATCAAGAACTCGTCTCTCACACAGTAAACTTTTTCCAAGTTCTATAACTTCTTATTTTTTAAAAAATATTTATACTTTGTTTCTCTTGCAAAGACCCCTCTGTGTCCTTTTCAATTCATGAATTTCTATTATATATTATTGCCTAATTATTTACTTCACTCTTCCCTATACTATGATTACACATCCTATGATCCACTCCTTGGGGAAGGACTTTCTTCTCCATTTCATCCGTATCAAGTTCATCATGTGATATGTTTTAAACAAAGAGTTGTGAACATATAGAATATATCTGTATCTGTATGCTTGAGCAGAAGAAGCTTTAAGCATCATTGGGTGGTTGGTTATTGCTCTTCTCTCTGCCAAGAGAATGGTATATTCCAGATAGATGCCATCCTTCAGCAGTGCAACTATAAATCCCTGACAAGCAATGCTGGTGAGAAATAAACCACTGTTGTTTTTTGCAAGCCACTGATTTTTGAGTTGTTTATTATAGCAGCATACAAAAGCAAAGCCTAACTAATATATCCTGGAGACTCAATTTGGTGCAATTGGAAGGCCATTCTATTGAGAGAGTCAGAAAGCCAAAGTTAAATGCTTGACTTTCCACCCCTGGATGTGGTAACTCCAAGCCAATAAATTAACTTTTGAATCTCTTTTCTCATATGAAAAGAAGAAAAATTATTCCTGACTTGATAGGCTAACAGAGCTGATGGTGAATATTCTATAAAAAAAGTATTCTGTAAGTACTGATACAACATACAATGGTTGGGTGTTAATATTATCCAGTACTGATATATTCCCTCAAGTATTTCTGCATTCAGCTTTTCTGCCAAATATCAGGGATTTAGGAACGTGTGGCTTTTACAAAGAGTTGATCAGGGCCAGTAAGCCTGAAACAATACAACCAAGCCAAAGAGGTAATTAGAAGTAAAGATCAGGTCACCCAGCCAAAACCATGATCCAGCTGGGCACTCAGCAAACCCTAGACAGCGTGGGGAAAGCAAGCCTTACAAACTGGAGCAAAATGAAGGAGAATACTAGAAGGGAGGGTCCCCCCAAACCCAGGATAATAATCAAGTATATTTACGATAGTGTTTATTATGTGCCACTTCTCAAGCACTCTCACTTTATGTGAATTCACACAGCTGTTTGAAGGAGGTGCAATGTTTATGTGCACTTTGCCGATGAAGAAGTGAGGCATAGAAGTGTTAGGACCCTTGCCCAAGGTCAACAGGGCTAGTGAATGCCACAGCTGGGATCGCTTAACCAGGTCAGTGATTGTATGTCTCTAAAAAGGAAAGGGAGGAAAGTTTCACAAATTCTGAACAAACACTGGTTTCAAGAGAAAAACATAAAAGAAAATTAATAATTAATTAAGGTAAACGTATCCATTCCTTGCTAAGAAAACTTACTACCATCAATACCAAAAATATCAGGAAAAAAAGAAAAATGTTAACCTGATTACTTATTGTTTTCAAGCCGGTAATTTCCCATCAGGAATATATTCTATTTATAATAAACAAAATCACCTTTGCTCTTCAAGCCCCCTCTCCACCCCCACCTCTCTCTGTCTTTTCTGCACTGGGAGCTGCTCTCTTGCCATAGACCTTCATCCCCTGAAAATGTATGTTTGTGCAAAGTGTGTCTTCACCCCGTCTTTGTCAGGAGCACCTCCCAGCTGTACCTCTCAGCTGCTGAACCCATCACAGTCTGCAGTGGTGCTGAAACCACCAGAGACACTGGCTGATTAGAGCCTCAGCAGCTGGGCAGCCCCACGACCTCTGACCTCACTCATGCTAGCTACAGCTTCTGAACCATTTCAAGGGACAAGGACAGAGCAATTTCACTGGGGTTGGGGCTGTCACAAGAGGGGTGGCTGGCTCTGGGGCTGGAATTGGGACTGTGTCTGGGAGCCTCATCATTGGTGATGCCAGCAGCCCCTTTCTAAAGCAACAGCTCTTCTCCTACACCATTCTGTGCTTTACCCTCTGGAAGGCCATGGGGCTCTTTTGCCTGATGGTGGCTTTTCTCATCCTCTTCGCCATGTGATGGAGCCCTCTGCACCTCCCACAGGTTTTTCTTCCCTTCTCATCTGCCCTGTATGTTCCTTTCCTTATGCCTCCCCAGGCAGCCTGGGGAAAGTGGTTGGCTCAGGGTTTGACAGAGGGAAGACGAATAAATACTATATTAGTAAGAAAAAAAAACAGATATGGGAACAAAGATTTATTTACAAAGAAGTTTATTAGTAATTATTATTTAAAAAATTAAGATAGTGTAACCCAATGACCACAAATAGAATGAATATATAAATAAACAGTGGCACAGCCATGGGAAACTATAAAACATAATATATGTCAAGACAGAACTGCATCTATGCTACCATCCCAAGATATTTATCTCTAAGACCAAAGTTAGAAAAAAATAAACCAAAACATTAACCCTGACTATTCCTGAGAGGTAGGATCATGGGTAATGTTTACCTCTTTCTGTTTTGTTTGGTGTAAATTTTTAAATTAAAAAATTACTTTTATAAACTAAACTAAGGAGAAACTAAACAAAGGATATATGCCCTTCATTTTGCAGATGGATGAATGTATATGGTTTATTAAAAACAACAAAGAGAACTAATGAAAAGATATAAATAAAATCACCTTTTAGTAGCTCCATCTTGCCACTGAGGAAGTGGGATAAAGTGAACTAAGCAAGCCATATTCATTCAATATCCCTTATTAACCAGACAAATTTATAGAAATGATTGTTTTGAGGTTTGCATGACTTTGAACATGACAGTGAGTAAAGTCAATTGTCCTCATAAATTACTCCTGTCTTTGAAGTAGAGGTTATCTTAATGAATTATAAAATAAAATTTAAAAACTGATAGTTTTTTTTAATTTAGGAATATAATAGTTGAATGACTGCAAATATTTGCTTATGGACTATTTATTTATTGTTGATTTTGCAATCCTTTTGAAAACTACTTTGCATTATCAATATATTTCCACAAGGTCAATAAGAAATTCTTTATCAACTTTATCTTACTTCAAAAGAACTATGCATTAGGGCACCTGGGTGGCTCAGTGGGTTAAAGCCTCTGCTTTCGGCTCAGGTCATGATCCCAGGGTCCTGGGATCGAGGCCCACATCGGGCTCTCTGCTCAGCGGGGAGCCTGCTTCCTCCTCTCTCCTCTCTCTCTGCCTGCCTCTCTGCCTACTGTAATTTCTCTCTCTGTGTCAAATAAATAAAAATAAAATCTTTAAAAAAAATAACTATGCATTATATGCATTCAGTCCATTGATAACTCAGAGTTCTACAATGCCCACTTTTGGTGAATTTTGGTATGCCAAAAGACACACAATATGTTACCATATATTTTCTTTTTATTTTAGGAAGTTATGATCTTTTCATGAGACTAATTTCCACTTCAGAAAGTTAAGTCATTTTAACAAAAACTTTCAGTCATTATATTTATATAATAAATTATGTTTTTATATTATATTTAAATGAACATTTTACATAATTACAATACTGTGAAGATTAAGTATTTGGCCATAGACATTCAAAAGCACGTCTTAGATAATTTCCACATTTATAATCTAATTTTAATAGCTATATAATCTCGTTCCTATTGACAACAAATTAAATTAATATCCTAATGTCGTATACTTAGATTTTTGTTTCTAATTTGGGACCATATTATCTAAAATTATACTCCTCATCACTCCTTATCTGTATTTTGAAGCCTGAACTTTTAGTCCATCATTATGTCCTGCCTACTACATACTTTCTACTTGCTCTACATCTTTAGGCTCTTTTTCTTAGGTATTTTTACTTCAAATACAACATTTCTTTAGAATTACTACTAGAAAGCGATTTATTTAGACAAAAATATTTATAGATTGCATCAGTCAGGATTCAACCAGAGAAGCAGAACCAACAGCTAAGGCAGATAGATAACAGACAGACAGATAGATAATGGATACATGGGTAAAAGGATAAATACATGATGATAAATAATCAGACAGACAGATGTTAAATAGCCTTGAATATCCTTTGTCCTTTACAATTCCATTTCAATTTTCATACACACCTACTGGATTTTTTCTTTTTTTGAAGATTTTATTTATTTTGAAAGAGAGAGAAAGAGCGTGAGCAGGGGAAGGGACAGAGGCCAGCAGGACAGACAGAATCCCAAGCAGATTCCACATGGAGTGTGGAAACCTGTGTGGAGCTCAGTCTCATGACTGAGATCATGACCTGAGCTGAACTCAAGAGTCAGAGGCCTAACCAACTGAGCTACCCAGGCACCCTCACAATTACTGGAATTTTGATTGGGATTGCATTAATGTATAGATCGATTTGCAGATTTGATATCTTTGCAAAATGGAGTCTTCATCCAGGAATGTTTTATGTATTTCTATTCATTTAGGTCCTCTTACTAATATATTTGTGCTTATTTTGTCAGAGTTATTTCTAGGTATTTGATACTTATATTATTATAAGTGATTTCTTTACAAAATTTCATTTTTTATGTATTCATTATTTCTATATAGAAATACAGTTAATTACACACACACACATATATATACTTACATCCAGTGTTCTTGTTAAATTTACTTATTAGTTCTAACAGCTTAGCTGTAGGTTCTTTTGAAATACCTATATTCACAATTCGTGTCATCCGTAAACAATGAGAGTTTCTTCCTTTTTAAATTTTGTGTCTTTTATTTGCCTTTCTGGTCATCTTGCATATGTTATTCAAATCTTGTTTTCAATCTTTCAATGGAATCCTGCAATTTTCTTAAATAAGCATATTTTCTTGTTAGAATTATTTTTGGGACTTAATGATTCCATTATAAATAGGGTATTTTTTTATCCATTACATTTTCTTTTCTTTTTTGTTTTTTTTCCTCAAAGATTTTATTTGTTTATTTGACAGAGAGAAAGCACAAGCAGGGTCAGGAGCAGAGGGAGAGGGAGAAGCAGGCCCTCCGCAGAGCAGGGAGCCTGATGTGGGGCTCTATCCCAGGACCCTGGGGTCATGATCGGAGCCTAAGGCAGATATTTAACCAACTGAGCCACCCAGGCACCCCACCATTACATTTTCTAACTAGTTACTGGTAGGATTTAAGAAAGACGTTAAATAATAATCCTTCTTCTCCTCCATCTCTTCCTCCTCCTCCTCCTCCTCCTCCTCCTCCTCCTCCTCCTTCTTCTCCTTCTTCTTCTTTGCTGTGTATAATGTGTCCAGTCATTGTATTGTGATCTAAAATTTCTTATTAATATAAGAAGCCTTTATATGATGTCTTTTGATATTTGAGGGATATGATAGTTGGGGGGAAAAGATACTTTTCCCTCTTCCTTGTCAAGAAGTAGAATTCTTAATTCTGTTTAATGTCTAATTGCATTGGCCTAAATTTCTGGACAAATTCTAAATAAAATTGAACAAATAAACTTACTTATTTTGTTGGTATTTTATAAAGACTCTCTCTAGAATCTCATCATTAAGAATCATGGCAATTCTTTAAGATACATACACTTCATTATAAAATGGGATCATCTCTATTATTTTTCTCACAGATTTTTTTCTTTTTAAAAAGAAGAGATTGAAAATTTCATGGGTTTCTTCTTAATCCACTGATAGGATCTTAAGGCTTTTATGATTTGACCAGTTAATTAGGTACCCTCGTATATTTATTATCTTCTCATCTTGAAAGTGTTTTATTGTCCTGCTGAATTGTTGCTCCCAGTATTTTACTTACTTTCAGATCTATATTCATAAGAACAGTTCATCTAGCACATTTTAAGAAACGTGTACATTCTTTTTTTTTAATAACTCATTTATTTTAGAGAGAGAGAGCACAAGCAGGAAGGGCAGAGGGAGATGGAGAGGCAGAGACAATCTGAGGTAGATTCTTCACTGCAAGGCTCAATCTCAAGAGCCTGAGATCATGACCTGAGCCTAAATTAAGAGTCTGATGCTTAACCGACTGTGCCACCCGGGGTCCCCAACATGTGTATTCTTAATAACATATTGCCTTATAATAAGTAAGGCAACATAAAATACTATAATTACTTAAAAAATAAAAACAGTGTTTAAAGACAAGACATAAAAAAATACAAAAGTCTATTTTATCACCAAACTAAAATGTGTTTTAGAATTTTAAAATAATACATCTTCTTATCATAAATTCCCATTGCATAAAAATGTTCATACAAAGGCAAGGCTTTCATAAAAACATCAAAGGAGGAGATAAAGATATTTGGATTTGAGACATAATAAATTTCTTCCATTTAACATGCACAAAACATACCCATGTGGAATATGTTCCCATGGAAAATCCGTCATTTCCCAGCCATACCAACTTTGGCAAATGATTTAATATCATCAAACTTCAATTTCATCAACTATAAAACAGTTAGAACAATGCCATCTCTAATTGCCTCACTAGATAACTATGAAAATAAAATGAGATAATGCATATGAAATTGTCTCATAAACCATAAAGACCACAAAGTGCTGTAGGACATGGTGGGTCTGTGGTATTGACCATAAAATTTCAATATCTGCCCATGTCACATGTCTAAAATCAGAGAGAGACATCTGTTGCAAATAGAATGAAATGCTGAATAACGAGAAAAAGGACAAAGCAGAATTAATGTAATATTAAAGATTCATCAGACTAATTATTTCTCTCTCTCTCCTAATATTATGGATATCAATACCTAAACCTACATTGAACCAGTTCCATGGCCTCTCAGTTTCTTGCATTCCTTACTTGCAATAATTGTGTACTTCATCTCATTTGTCTTAATAATAACTGCATACTTGCCAAAGTCTCACCTTTAAGCATCCTAAGCTCTGACCGTCATCCTACTCTTCCAAGCCTCCTCCTTCAGTACCAACGCCAGTAACTCTTCAACCCGACACTTTCCTCCTTGAATATTACCAATATTCAAGCCCTCTCGCATTCTTCTATTCCTTCCTTATATCTTAGATTTCATTGTCTGCCATTAAAAACATTGCTTTGCAAATACCCTCCATCCCCTTATTCCTCTTTCCTGTTCCAGAAAACTGAATTCCAAACCTGTTTAAATTTAACTCACTGCTGCTTTCACGCCTGCACCCATTGGAAAGCTAAAAGTGAGCTTGTTGTAAATTAGCCTCATTTTATATTGTTGATGATAAGCCTCAACTGGGCCTCCTTCAGTTCTTTTGGATTGTCCTCAATTCACTATCCCACTCTTCAAGAACATAACTAATTTACATCCCCTTCTCAAAACTGCAATATCTACTCTTCTTACATATATCTGATAACTAATTCTTATTTCACCGAGGGAAAAAAAAAAGAGAACTTTCACATACTTCTAAACCACATCAGTAACCTACTGGCTTCTGTAATCATTATTTCTGTCTTTTCCTTTGTTACAATCTAAGGCCAAGTCACCATTTGTGTGCAAGATTCCATCTCTTGGACCTGTTAAAGGACAGCACATCTTTAATTCTCAACCATTAAAATATTCATTTTCACCATTTTACAGTAAAATTCAGTGAAAATGGTATTTCTATTTGCTGATTCCACTTGCCTTTCTCCCAGTCTCTGCTATGAAAACTGCTCTTTGCCTTCCCCTCCAGGCTGCCAAATCCAAATGACTATTTCTTAGTCTTTCTCTCTCAGCAACACTGGACACACTTAATCAGTCAATCATTTTCAGGGGCTGTCCTTAAACAATTTGGAATATTCTATTCTCCACATTCCAAAGTGAAATGTAGTCCTCCAACTAAACAGGATTTTCAAAAGAGGCAGTCAAAAATTATAGATATTTTCAAAAGATTTTATTTATGAGAGAGAGGAAAGGGGGAGGAGGAGCAAAGGGAGAGGGACAAGCAGACTCTGGCCTAAACAGAGCTCATCCCATGACCCCAAGATCGTGGCCTGAGCTGAAACCAAGAGATGAATGCTTAACTGACTGAGCCACCCAGGTGACCCCAAAACTGGATATATTTTTAATCCTCAGCTGACCAGCCGTCTTCATCATCAACAGGAGATTTTATGATCCTCTCCAGGGATTACAACCACCTCGAATATGACCCTATCTAAAATCTGAAAAACAAAATATGGTCCACAGTGTAGATGACCACAACTTCTTATCTGTTTATCAAATTTTCATTTTTCCAAAACCTTTTTATTTGGACTTGAGCATCAGCCACCATAATTTTTATCTCAGGTACTTTAGAGCAGTGCTCTGCCTCAATGATAATTACCCTATCTGAAGGCCTCAATTTGTAACGTGTTTGCTTACTTAGTGCTTATGACGTAAATGCCACAGTTCAAGTACTTGATGGAGAAAAATATTAAATGAAGTGCACTTGTTTTGAAGATAATTTCATTTAACATCTCCAAAGCAGGGTATAATTAAGTTACTCTGTCATACAAAATGATGGAGGCTTTAAATAAGTAACAGCTGGTTACCCCAATGATGGAGCAACAGCAGGGCAGGCGTTGGCAAGAAAGGTGTGCAAACTCAGTCCATGCAGTATGCTAACTGGCCTACAGGATGGGGACGGCAAAGAGTTGAGACAGGAAGACACCTGGAAAATCGATCAGACAAGTCCCTGTAGCTCCTAGCATGCATTTCAATGGCATTAATGTGTAGAAATTAATGATAAGCACTTATTTATCAGTCCTGTAGTCAAATTGCTTTTCTCTGTCCAGATAATTTAAAGTTGGTCATTGTAGGTCAAAAAGCACATTACTTAGCAAGTGCTCATTTAAAAATGTAACTACAGTTTAAAGACCACATTTATTTCAAATAAGAGATTAAGTTTAGCTTGTTCATTCATTTAATATTAGCACAGTGATTAAAAAAAAAGTCAGGGTCCCTATAACAAATCGATACGATTGCTACTTCCTTAAAAACTCTTGCACAGATTTTAATGAAATCAAATTTGCAACAATGACCTTAAAATGTCAGAGTCAGCCTTTGTAAAATAAATGTGCTATTAAAAATATTAAATAATTTCTTCCCTTTTTGGAAAGCCGAGTTTGCATGAATCTGTTGTTGGAGGTTTGTGTGTGTGTTTACAAAATGCACCGTTGCTTGATCTATGTGTCAGCAAGGAAAAAAAGAAAGTTTGATGTATGTACTTTTTTGTGTATTTATCAGAATTGTTCTTAAGTCATATAGTTGATCTTCTTGACTTGAAATCATTTTGAGGGCCATTACCAGATTAACTCACCTAATTAGTATTTTATTGTATCATTTTTAGAACAAGAATTTATTATCATTTATTAAGCATTATTAAACTAGCAAATTTAAATCAAGCAAGCATTTGTAAGTGACAACTATGTATCAGTCACAAGGTCTATGTCCTCGAGAGGCTTATTAATCAGGAGACAAAACAGATACAGAAGCAAAAATGTCACAATAATATGCTAAATGCTGAAACTGAGAGATAGAAGCACCAACAAGTAGTATATCACCCTGACTGGGAGTTCAGTTAGTTTCCTCAAGGAGATGTCCCCAAACAGATCTTGATAGACACATGAAATATAGGAAGGGGGTGAAAATGAAGAGTTTTCCAGGCAAGGGGAACAGCAGGAGCAAAAGCATGAGGGTAGGAAATAAGCAAAGAAGGGTCTGCCCTTGGTCTCCATAAATAACTGTAATCCATGAAATGGTTGGTGGTGTCTGGGGAAGGAAGCTAGGGATTTTCATAGAGGCTTTTATATGAAACGTTGAATGTTAAAGAGCTTGGTTTTAAGGAGATTTAAAAAGGAATTAAAACCAGAGCTACTGTAGTATATTAAGGCTGGGTGTAAGTGAGACAAAAGAGGACTCAAAAATCTTTCATGGTTACCTTTCTGCCAAAGTAGCAATTCTCAACCTTTTTGGTCTCAAGACTTCAAAATCTTACAAATTATTGAGGACGCCTAAGTGTTTTTGGTTATGTGGGCTCTATCTGTCAATACGTATAGCATTTGAAATTAAAACAAATTTAAAAATTATCAAGCTTTTAAAAAATAAAAATGTTTAGCCCATTATATAACAAGTAAACACATTTTTTGAAAAGTATTTTTAAATATAATAAATAAATATACAAACAAGTATACTTGTGAGTTTTTGCTTTGTTATGTTTTACATTTTTGCAAATAGCTTTAATTCCTGCCTTAATAGAAGACAACTGAAGTCTACTTTCTTCTATAAGTAGTTATATGTTTCTTCTATATAGTAGTTTCTTCTATAGTAGTTTCTTCCATCTGTAGTTATATGTCGTTTCAGTTAAAGTATATAAAGAAAACTCAGTCTCACACAGATAATGTATTTGGAAAATGGGAGAGTATTTTAATAACCTTTACAGATAATTATAGATATTCTTCTTTGATATTACCCTATTACTCAACTACAGTAGTTTCTTAAAGGTTAGCTATAATGTGGTATCCAAAACAATGTCAATAAACTTTTCCATATACCATTACATTACAATCTGCTGGTCTATCTCACACTTTGAATGAATCTTTTATCCCTGCATGATTTTGTAACATCATATATTTATTACTGGGTAAATATTTGCTCACCAGGTTATATTAGTCTTTCATGTTGACACATTTCATTATACATTATCAAAAAATTGCATTTGTTAATATCACCATTGAGCCCATCAGAAAATTCTTTAAGAATTGAAAAGTGACCAAGCTCATGGTGATAGTATATGTTTTCCAAAATTCTACTTTTTGCTTGAAAGCTCAAATTTTATCACTGGCAACAAATACTGTCAGTTGTTTTCCTTTAAGTGACAAACTCACTCCATTCATTTTCAAGGAAATATCTGCCATATACCCAACTTTGAATAACCATAATTTATCTGTCAGTAATTTCCTCAAGCAAAAATGACATTCCATGAAAAAAGCTGCTAGTTCAGCTTGCAACTCGGTCTCATAAGAGTCCTTCCTTGAGACAACCGACCTACTTTGGAAGTTTAGAAGCACTTCTTTTTTTCATCATGTAGAAACCCAGTCAGTGAAAATTTAATGAAATTAGTAATTCTGACTGTTGCATCAATAGCACTCAACTGAAATTGCTTTTTTTTTTCTCCTGAATATAAGTGCATGGTGGGGAAGAATATAATGACTAATAGCACAGTTTTGGTGTCAGTGTCTTGATTCATGTTAGGGCATCAGCACTCACCTGCAAGTACTCTTGCATCAATAATGCAAATGTCAGACCAGTGAAAAAGACGAATGATATTTTAGTATTATCATGAAAATAGTTTTTACTTCAGAGATACCTAAAGTATATGGGGGGACCCCCAGATGTCCTCAGGCCACACTTGGGAAAAATGCAATGCCAAAGCCTCAAGTATACATCCCTATGTCTAACATCCAAATATAAACTGGTTCCACTGCACTCAGGCTTATATCACTGGCATCCCCCCGCCCCCAACTCCCACATTCCCCACCCTCCCTGGGGCTTTGGACCAGAATTGAATTACACCACTGACCTTCCTGGTTCTCCTAGCTGGCAGATCATGGGACTTCTCAGTCTCCATAATTGGGTTAGCCAATTCCTATAATAAATCCTTTCATATAGCTGTATGTCTAGATCTAGATCTAGATATCTTATTGGTTCTGTTTCTCTGGATAATCCTAACTAATACACATGCCATTTGTGATTTTTCTTTGGGAATTAGAATTATCTCCTAAACTAAACTGTAAAATCTCCAGAGGTGAGGACTATCTTATAGTCCTTCCTACTATACTATGCCTAGTACTCAGCTGAGAGTTGAGCATATAATAATGATATTAATAATATTTTGAATTTTATAAGTCTATATTTTCAGAGTAGTTCATAGATACACATGTGCCCCTATATATGTAAATATCCTTATATAAAATATTTTAATATGAATTATTTTTAAAATATCTTTTTTGGATAATTAATAAATATCAAAGATGCACTTAGCTAATATGGACTATCAATTTATAAAGCAACATACAAATATGATGATAATGTAGCTATGTATAGTGGAAAGGAAACTGGACTGGAAGATAGAACATCTACATTTAAGTGTCCACACAGAATAGACCCAGAAAACCATATGGAGTTAGAGCAGGCACAAAACTTGGGCCCCAGTGATGTGATATGTAAATGAGAAATTTTATGAGAGTTTTTCTTATAAGCAAAGTAGTTTTCAAATGCAGCCTTTTGATGTTAACTGTTACCTTGAGACTTACACAGTAATTGTAAATTAGCATCAGGTTTAAGATGACCAGATGCACAGCATGACGCTTAGGAGGACTGGACACGTCAGTGAGATATCTTTGAGCACTCAGTTATACACCCAAAAAATACAATCCAAAATACAACCCAAAAATGGCTGAGATACACAATACTTCATTCAGAGGATGACTTGAATACTGGTTAAGAACTATGTGTGTACACATCTCACAGGCCACCTGTGTAAGGCAGAGAGCCTTCATGGTCCAGTGTTAGCAGCCTAACTTTGAACGCCTTCAGGAATGACAAGGCTCTGAAGAGGTGATACAGATTTATACAGAGTGCCACGCAGAAAGAGTTCATAGAAATCATTATACTTCTCTTTTCTCCTTTAAAGTTTTACCTTCACCCTCGGCAACCCTTGCCTCTCTCTAAAAGCATGCCACGGCCTAGTCAATTCCTCTCATCCTACTCAAGTTCTCACTTCAGCCAGGCCCCTGCTAAGAGCTCCTTCCCCCATTCCGACTGCTGTCCTCTTGATGGTGATAGCAGTAGTCTGTTGAATAAAGTCTTCCATCTCATACATAAAATCCTGGAGACCAAACAGTGGAAAGTGAGGCCTTAGAGAGTTTTTGCAGTCATAATCGCACATCTGGACCAAAGTATAAGCATGTGACGTTTCTTAAAATTAAGACGGGAAAAAAAGATCCTCACAGAATATGAACTATGCCAGTGGACAAATGCTCTGGGCTTCCTTTTGTACAACTGGACAAGTAGGGGAGATAGTTCTTATTTTCAGAGGTCTTCGTGGGAACGGGTCCTCATGGACTCTACACATAGCCTCTTACCTCTGCTTCCTTGCTGGCCCAAACACCATGTTCCCTCACCCCTACATTCCCTGGTATTTCTTCTCAAATAAACTGCCTACTCTCAAGTCTTTGTCTCCACTTCTGCTTTCAGGGAAACCCACACTCTGATAATCACCATCTTCTATGAAACATGCACTACATTCCAGGATCTTTACACAGATGACAACTAACCCCAAAATAATCCTGGTAGAGTCCCCATTTTAAGATAAGGAAATGGTGATTTAGAAAGATTAACGTGCCCAGAGCCACAGAACTTATGTATAACAGAACTAGAATATGAGTATCTTTGGACCATTTGACTCCAAAATTATGTAATATACACTATATTCTATATACTATATCAATTTTGTCAAGAGTCACAGATATAAATAACGCCTCTATGCAGTAACCTTGAAAAGAACTGTTCAAGTGATTAGGAAAGTTTGTTTAATCTGTTTACTCTATCCACAGTCTGAGGTTGGGAGTTTCTAACCAGATCAGTTTATCTTGAGAGTTCAGAAGTAAGCATTGCTCTGTAAGAATTGATACCATTTTATGGGTTTCATGAAACTATGTACTATTTCACAGAAACATAATTTCCTCTTCCATAGACCCTAGACAGTTTTCTCAATGTAGCCCATCTTCTTGTTTTATTTTACCGAAACTTAATTCAGCACTATTATAAATGTTTAAAAAAAAAACAAACAACAAGTCTTAAAATAGTGTGTTTCTATTATCTTCATTTTACAGGCAAGAACAATGGAATGAATATTGTTAGTCATTTCAATTTTCATAAATACTTTATGTGCCTCTTTCAAGAAGCTTCAGTTTAGGAAAGGGATTACTCACAAATTGAGAGAGCTTGTATTTTATACGTATGTAAATGTAAATGTACAGAACTTAACAACTTTTACAAAGTTTCATACTATTAGAACTAATGGGGCATCATACAAACAACGATCAACTGGAAATGAAGAGCATGCGATTTCTTCTTATTACTCCTTTCCTACAGAGTCCATGAACATTTGGTCAATTTATTTATTTTTTATTCTTAGCCACAAGTGTCTTATTTGTAAAATAAGGTTAATAATCAGAAGAACCATTGTACAAATGAAATAATGGTTGGAAATAACTTCAGAAATAGAAGCAGATGATAAATCAGTGGATGTGAAAAGATTCTGTATCCAGGCTAGCCTTCAAAAAATTTCAGAATATTTTAATCATGTGTACAGATTATATATGTTTCCACAAGGCCCACTTCCCTGTTCGTTTGTCTTTTTGAATTGATGTCTAAATAGGGAATTTGACTTCAGAGACGAATAATAAAACAAACTATCCTTTCTTTCATTGTATAGTATTAATTATGCTAGATCTCCACAAGGCTTAAAATACAATAATTATGGGGTGCCTGGGTGGCACGGTCTGTTAAGTGACCAACTCTCAGTTTCGGCCCAGGTCATGATCTCAGGGTCATGAAATCGAGCCCTGCATCAGGCTCTGTGCTGAGCGTGGAGTCTGCTTGGGATTCTCTCTCCCTCTACCTCTCCCTCCACTCCCTCTCTCTCTCTCTCTCTCTCTCTCTCTCTCTCTCTCTCTCTTTCCCTCTAAGAAATCAATCTTTTAAAAAAAATATAATAGTTGCAAATTAGCACTTAAAAAGCACTTTTTATGTGTCAGGAACTATGCTAAGAACTTTATACTCATTATCTTCTTTTAGTTTAATCCTAACACAACCAACAAGTCAGGTCTTAGTCACATGTCATACATGATGAAATCTGAGCTATAAAGGGGATAACTGATGTACAAAGCAGGTGTCGTGTGGTGAATCTTACAGCCAGCCTCCATCCTAGGTTTCTCTCTCCTGAAGCTTTGCTCTTGCTACATCATCTCATGCCAGTTCTTTATTAACATTGTTGAGTCTTAGCAACTACATGGCAATATTTAACTAAATAAAATCATTTTAATAAAAATTAGATTTAATATTGAACTTAGGCAGTTTTATTATAGTATTATTATAAAATCAACACTAATACTATAATACTATATATATACTATATATAATACTATATACTATATATATACTATACTACTATATATATATACTACTATATATATATTATATACTATATATAATACTGTATAATAATAATTGATTTTATAGATTAAGATGTAGACAGAATTATAGATAGGTATTCCTTATACATAAATCTCCAAATTGAGTAATCCTGCCAGGTGGACCTCTTTTCCTAGGTAAAGCTGACATACAAACTAGAATTCTGATCTCTTAGTCAAAATAGTGACAATCAGAAATCATAGATGATTGATTTTAATGATAAACCCATTTGAATACTGCCTGAAATCCTTCTTAAAGTCCGTAAAGATACTTTTGCTAGGATAAATATAAAGTGTGTTTGAAAAGTCACTGGTCTGTATGAGAAGAAGGAAGTGTTGTGAAGTACTGTTCATTTATTGATCTTGCTGGAGAAAGTTGTTGAGGGTTTTTTGTTTGTTTTCTTTTTACTAGAAAGTGGATAAAATATTTTCATCTAATAAAATTGTTTTATGATGAAATTCCCTCTCCTCCCCCAAGAAAAAGGGGATCAAAAAGCATCTGACTTTAAGAAACCAGGGGCTTTGTTACAAAATGTAATGGTAGGACTAACCGGAGGGACAGGGGGCCAAGTTCCAGGTACAGAACACAGAATGTCTGCCACATGGGGGGAGAGGACAGAGCTGGAGGGGAGGGGCAGGGCGGAGCACAGGGACCCTAAGACTAAGGAGACACTGGCTCAGAGACAGTAAGTGAAGTTTTTCCCAGAAAAGGAAAAGAGGAGCATGTACCAATAAGATTAACAGGATGTGAAGAGAGTAATAATCATCCTTCCCTGAAGAACAGATTTTAGTGGAAGGTGGGGCTGAGCTGATGAAAACATTCATATGGCAGCTTCTGTGTGAGAAGAAAATGAACAGATGTGTGCATTAGCACAGGTTTATAGCTGTGCTGCTTTTTAAATTTTAATTTGTTTTGGTTTTTTATTAGTTTTCTTTTGTAATTAAAGTATAATTAACATACAGTATTATATCGGTTTCAGGTATACAATATGATTTCACAATTATATACTCAGTGCTCATCAACGTAAGTGTACTCTTAATCCGCTGTATCCGTTCCACCTTCCCCCACACACACCTCCCCTCTGGCAACCACCAGTTTGTTCTCTGTGTTTAAGTGAGGTGGGGTTTTTTTGTTGTTTCTCTTTTTTTAAAATTTTTATTTATTTACTTGACACAGAGAGAGAGATCACAAGCAGGCAGAGAGGCAGGCAGAGAGAGAGGAGGAAGCAGGCTCCCCGCCGAGCAGGGAGCCTGATGCGGGCCTCAGTCCCAGGACCCTGAGATCATGACCTGAGCCGAAAGCAGAGGCTTTAACCCACTGAGCCACCCAGGCGCCCCATCTCTTTTTCCTTTGTTTTGTTTCTTAAATTCCACATATGAAATCATATGGTATTTGTCTTTGTCTGACTTATTTGTCTGACTTATTTCACTTAGCATTATACCCTCTAGGTCCTTTCATGTAGGGGCAAATGGCAATAGCTCATTCTCTTTTATGGCTGAGAAATATTCCGGTGTACACACTCAGGTGTGTGTGCACGTGCACATACACACACACTCCCCACATCTTTATCCCTTCATCTACCAATGGGCACTTGGGTTGCTTCCATATCTTGGCTATTGTAAATAATGCCACAATAAACATAGGGGTGCATACATCTTTTCAAATTAGTATTTTCATTTTCTTTGCGTAAATACCTAATAGTGAAATTACTGGGTCGTATGGTAATTCTAGTCTTAATTTTTTGAGGAACCTCCATACTGTTTTCCGCAGTATCTGTATCAGTTTGCATTCCCACCGACAGTGCAGGAGGGTTCCTTTTCCTCCACATCCTCGCCACCACTTGTTATTTCTTGTCGTTTTGAAGCTAGCCGTTCTGACAGGTAGAAGAGGATATCTCATTGTGGCTTTGATTTGCATTTCCCTGACGGTGAGTGATGTTGACGTGCTGCTTCTGACTGAGGCAGTTTTACCAAGGAAAACATCTAAAGTTTTGCTCCATCCGTGACTTTGACAACATCTCCAATCTCTATCAGGCTGCTTTTGCATTTTCTAAGTTAGGACATCTTAGAGTTTTTAACTACCCACTCTACATGGATATCTCCCTAATCTATCTCTAATCCAGACACCTCCCCTATGGTTCCCCCTAGAAGATGGAGTGATTCGTCTGATCGATCAGGTTAGGCAAAGGCACTAAGAATGTACAACTCAGCTACTTCTAGGCTCTCTTTTTGGAACCAGTTGGCTGGAGGAGGCACTTTCTTCTCTCTGTGACTGCTGTCACAAGGAATGACTTCCCACAGCATGACTGGCAGGGGAAATATCAGCTCCGCAGACCTGCTTGCTCTCATATACTGAGTCTCAAGAACCAGACGTGGCCACTGGGGAAGGGAAGAGTGTTAGGAAGCCAGCATTCAGCTCTCAGATCCAAGCCATATTCTGTAATATGTATCTACTGTAATGAAGGTGATCGTTTTCTTATTTATTTATAAGTCTATATTAATTGCGCCATTGGTTTAGTTATCTATAGGAAGAGAGGAGCATATTTGTGATTCTCATATAATTTAATAAGTCTTTTGATATAAAGTATTATAAATTGTCATCATTTTTTAAAGAAGCAATTTGTTAGCTCAGATAGACAGGCACAGTACTTAACGCTTAGTATTATGTAAAGTAAATATCATTTCAAACATTCTTTGAGAACATCTGCTAATTAGTCACATGTGGCTTATCAATGTCATACACTTGATTCTAGTGATTTTTAGGGTACCTTTAATAGCCCTATCTGTCTACCACATCATAAATATTCTAGTCTCTGTGTTCATAATTTATGTTTGTAGCTCTATAAAAAAACAAAGTCAGCAAAATATAAACCAATAGTACAGAGCATAGTAATTGTAAGTATGTAGATGATACTTCCTTAAGAAAATGCTTGGGGAAGACAGGTAAATACATACTGTACTTTGTTTTCCTTTTTTCCTTTACTTTAAAAGAACCCTTAGTATATTTCTTAATGAATCACCCACAAAAAAAAAAAAGAAAAAGAAAGAAAGAAGGGAAAAAGAAAAAAGAAAGAGAAAAAGAAAGGACTAAAATCTTCAAAAAATAACTGTTATACATTTGAATGCCACTGCCACTGACTGAAAACTATAGAATTTCACATTGCACTTCTCTTGAAAACATGTTGCTACTCTGTTGGCCTATGTTACTAAAATCACAAAATGAAATGTTTAAGAATGTACAAAATTCAGTTCCCTGAAAGCAAATTGAACACTGGAAAATACTGTATGCTTGGTTAAAGTGGATGACTGATGAATTAAATCCATGATGCTCAATTAAGTTCACAGCATAAATAATTTCCGGTGAGCATTTACAATGGACCTCTTAGAATAACAAAAACACTAAGTTAAAAATCAATTAAACAAACAGAAAAATGCAACCTTTATGTATAACTGTTTATTCTTTCAAGTGGCTACGGCCCATTAATAATAAAAACATTTGCAAATTGTGCTACAGCACTGGGGCAGAGACTGTGGCTCTTGCCGAAAGGTCAGGAAAGAAGTGAGACTGTGACGGTCCCACAGCAGGACTCACAGAGCTATCTGAAAACATGCGGCCTCCAAAGCAGAGGTCAGTCAGTGGAGGGTTTTAGAAAGAGAGCTGGGTGAGAGCCAGCTTAGCAAGCCAAAGTCTGCCCATAACTGAATGGCAAAATCAGAGAGCGGAAATGTAAGTAGGAATGAAGAGGATCCAAATATTTTAGAACTAAGGAAAGCAGGTAGATTAAAATCTATTAATCAGAAGATGCCATTTAAAGTGCAGTGATGATAGTACAGCAATCAGAGTAGATTTGACACATTGAAAAGGATCACAGGTCTTGATACTTTTTCACTCTAAGTTTGATACTCGGCTGTATTTGGAGTAGAAACCAGCTATCCAGGAACTGAAAAGTAGAATAATAATTGGGATCCCCAAGTGGAAGAAGGCAGTGTATGAATAGACAGGGCTTGCTGAGTAATAAGAATTTTAAATTATTTTATCACTCAGTCTTCATGATTAGGGGTTCTTAAAAATATCAAAAGTTGTGTTAGCAAAGAGAGCAACCATCAGTTAAATCATGCTACTGAGAACTAATGTGTGAAGATTAGTCCAGCCTATTCATGTGATGATTATTGACAAATATCCTGTTAATGAATATCAGTAAATGCACTTATATCTTTCTGCTCCATTGAGAATGCATGAAATAGGATAATATTAAATATCAGGTACATAGAAGGAATTTAATAAGTAATGGGAATAGTGATTATGGTCAATTTCAGCATAAGGAAGGAATGAAAAGCAGCACAGTGTATTTCCCTCAAATTAAAAAAAAAAGTAGCAGCATGTGGGAAGAAGAAGGAGGTACAGGTGGGAAATGTTCTTAATTATATAACTGTGTACTAGGCTATCAGTGGTTTGCATTTCATATTTTCTATTTCATTCATTTTCATAAGAATCTTAAAAAACTCTTTAAAGATAAGGAAACTTGTATGCAGCAAGTATAAATGAGCTTCTTAAGTTAAAACAGTGGATGTAGGGACCATCCTTCAAACCTGGGTATGTCTGTCTCCCAAATCCAGGTCCCTTTTTTTTTTAAGATTTATTTATTTATTTGAGAGAGAGAGAGAGCATGGCAGGTGGAGGAGCAGAAGGAGAGAGAGAGAGAGAGAGAGAGAGGGAGAGAACCACAAGCAGACTCCTCACTGAGCGTGGAGGCTGATACAGGGTTTGATCAAAGAACCCTGAGATCACAACTTAAGCTAAAACCAAGAGTCAGACACTTAATTGACTGGCCACCCAGGCACCCCAAATCCAGGTTTTTTTCTTTTCTTTTCTTTTCTTTTTTTAAAGATTTTATTTATTTGACAGAAAGAGAGAGAGATTACAAGTAGGCAGAGAGGCAGGCAGAGAGAGAGGGGGAAGCAGGCTCCCTGCTGAGCAGAGAGCCCGATGATGCGGGGCTCAATCCCAGGACCCTGAGATCATGACCTGAGCCGAAGGCAGAGGCTTAACCCACTGAACCACCCACATGTCCCACCAGGTCCTTTTCATCAGCACATTGCCACCTAACTTGGCATTTTCAAGCTACATCAGACTGAATTTACTTATTTATAAAGAGAGATTAATTACCTATTCTCCTCAGACAGACCCAGCTGGAACTGCCTTTTCTGGACAGACTCCTTTGGCTTTGATGTCCTTGCCCCACTTCAACCTTTGTAACAACTCAGAAATTGATTTAAGATCTTAAAATTCTTCTCGATGGAATATTTTCTGTCCCTTCTGAAGAAATCACAATACTTCTGTAATTGATATACATGAAACTTGAGTTTCTACCAGAATATGGGGTTGAAGTTATATGTACTGAAAGTAGAGTCCTTTTTTATTTTTATTTTTTTAAGATTTTTATTTATTTATTTGACAGAGAGAGACACAGAGAGAGAGGAAACACAAGCAGGGGGAATGGGAGAGGGAGAAGCAGGCTTCCCATGGAGCAGGAAGCCCAATGTGGGGCTCGATCCCAGAACCCTGAGATCGTGGCCTGAGCAGAAGGCAGACGCTTAATGACGGAGCCACCAAGGCGCCCCAGAAATAAGAATCTTAAAGGATAGGCCATTGTAACCTTAGATGCTGTGAGTGAGTGCCTATCAAAAAAGGAGGGTGGACCTGCAGTCGGATTAGCCATGAGATAGAAGCATCCAAGGGTCTTTTGCCAGTGGAGTTTAGGTAGGGACCTCATGCTTGTTGAGTGGAACACACAGTTCAAGGGAATGATCAGAACACAAAGCAACGGATTTCTAGACAAAGAAGTCCCTTAAACTGAAATGTGTCCTAGAGAAGACAAGAGACAGATTCTGGAAATTTAAAGAAGTTAGGCACAGAGCCCCCAGGGGGCTTCATAATGAGGCCCATAATGAGGGCCCCCAAAATCCCCAGAGGATTTCATAATGAGAGGTGGGCTCTGAGGCCAACAACATTCTCAGGCTTTACCACAGGACACCAGAGAGCTGAGTATAGGGAGGGACAGCTTTGCATACTAAAAGCTACTTTAAGAAACTCAGTTTTTTCTAATGCCACATTCTTGCCTGGGATATATTCTCATATAAGAAAACAAAACAAAGTCTTGACTGTGCATGCATGCTGAACTGTGTTGAATAAAGTAAAAGGAAGATGGAATACTGGGCCAAAGAGAAGCCTAATCTCAGGGTCAAGACCACAAAGGTAGAGTCATTAGCATCTTGACCTCTGAGCATTGGTGCAGGCCTCCGGAGATCAACTTCCGGTAGGAATGCCTTGTTTCCAGGGCCCCACTGAGTTAGACCTCACCTTGAGATGCGCCTTTCTGGCACAACAGAACTGTTCTTCAGAAAACATGCATCCACATAGGAGACACAGTGTCTCCAGAAAAAGGGGAAATGGCACTGCTTGCTGGCTCTACTGTTTTTGTCTGACTAACGAGTTGGCAATTAATATTAAATAATTTATAGCATAATTTACTTCATTTTTTTCACCTTCTGCCCTGTTTTATACTAATACATACACACTTCACTTTGGCAGTACCTATAAAAGATGAGCTCTAATGGACATAATGTAGCTATGGTGTCAAATTAGGCCTTTTATTACATGAAATTTGATTATGGGTCATAAATTATGTATTTATCTTGCATTAAGTGATGAAAGTAACTTGCTAATTAGAAGAAATCAAAGTTATTGACCTATAGTGAAATCTCTTCTACACTTACTGTTGGCATAAAATAGGATATCATGACATGAATACAGATGCATATTTATTTTGTTACTAGGCACATATCTTTTTTTTTTTTAAGTTTCTGGGAAAACAAATGTAGACCTCTCTTCTTTGGGAGAATTTATGAAAAGATTTGTTTTCAATTCAGATTTATTATCTTTTCAGGTTATGAACTTAGGTTGCTCCCCGGCTATGAACCTACTCTTCTACATACTCTAATGGTCTGTGATGCTGGGGCATCTTTGTAAACTACATTTCTTCTTGTTAGCTGGATTTCTGATTTGTTGTGCCAAGAGCAGGAGGGAGACTGGAAGACAAGGTGAGAAAAGAGGGGATATCCTCTTTCCTAAGAGTACCCAGCAATGACCTCTATCAACAACATTTGGCTTGGTCTCCATTTCTTGCCTTCCCTTCTAGAGTAGCCTCATGTACTTTTGATAAGAATTAGCCAGCTGGGCAGCACTCTTCCTCAAAGGAATGAGCTCTAGGTCCAGGACACTCTTCTTCAAGCTCCTAAGGTACCAGCATCAGCAGGGCAGGACTCCCTTCTCACAGGTCTGAGTTCCAACTCTGAAGGGCCAAACTCCTGTGAGTCCTGAGGTCCCAGCTTTGCCACACAGGAGACCCTTCCCGTGCCCTCACACCCAAAGTGTGAAGCATAAATCCACAGGGCCCCTTTTCCAGCTTCTACATTCTGATAACCCTACTTTCCCCCTTGATTTCTCCAGCCCTAGGGAGTAGTCGCTGCTTCTTGAATTTAGTACTATATTACTTCAGTGCTCTCTTCACTTTTTATTCCCCCAAACCTTTGTAACCAACTCTCTCTCTCTCTCTCTCTCTCTCTCTCTCTCTCTCTCTCTCTCTCTCTCTTAAAGATTTATTTTATTTATTTATGAGAGAGAGAGAGAAAAAGCACGTGAGTGTGTGTGTGTGGCGGGGAATGAGTAGAGAGAGAGAGAGGAAGAGATAAACTTAAGCAGACTCCACAGGGAGCGCTGAGCCCCACCCGGGTCTCCACCCCACAACCCTGAAATCAAGACCGGAGCTGAAATCAGACTCAGCTGCTAACTGACTGAGCTACCCAGGTGCCTCTCTCTTTTTAAACTTTTCTCTGCTGTAATACCTAGAGTTGTTTCTGTTTTCTTTCTGTAGACCCTGACTAAGCATAATATGCATATATCAAAAAGCTCCCTCTAACATAATTAGATTAAAAATGTCCCAAATTAACAGCTTTGATCTATCTAATATTTAACAGCTTTGCTGTTCTTGCTTCTATTGTTAGTTTAAGTGGAACAGAGCACAGAACTAGGGCTGCCATCTTTGATAATTGGCTTGTTTACATTTGGGACCTCCTTTGGATCTTTAACTTTCTATTATTCTTATTACTTTTTTATTGATACATAAGACAGACATATATGAAACATGTATAGAAAACATTGATCTTAGATTTATAGTTGGATTAATTATACACACACACACACACACACACACACATATATATATATAAAGACCCAGATCTAGATGTAGCTCATTTCTAGCTCCAGAGCCTTCAATTTCACAAGAACTTTTAATAGCAGATCAGTCCTTATAAGGAGAGAACAAAGGAGAACACACTCAAATTAAGGTCCAAGATAGAGCGTACAATATTTAGCGGTATTAATACAAGGCTAGCAGTTTAACCATTTTAAATAAAAATTATAACTTACAGAGCACCTGGGTTGGCTCAGTCACTTAAGCATCTGCCTTTGGCTCAGGTCATGATCTCTGAGTCCTAAGATCCAGCCCTGCATAGGGCTCCCTGTTCAGCAGGGAGTCTGCTTCTCCCTCTCCTCCTCCCACCATTCGTGCTCTCTTGTTTTTTCTCTCTCTTTCAAATAAATAATAAAGAGAATTATAACTGATATGACTGCTCTACCCTCCCCACTATAAGTTAAACAACTTTGTTGCTATCTTATGGCTATAGAGGTTAGGTACATAAATTGTGTTATCAAAGGAAATCATGAAATATCATCCATTCTTTTACTCAGAAAAAAACCTTTAAAACATCTCCTTTGTGCCAAGCATCTGGTTAAATATTAAGGTTATCCAGATGAATCTACCACGGTCTTTGTACATGAGTATACTTCAGCCAAGTGGCAAATATATTCATCTAAAGACCGGTACAGATTAAGTTTGACAGGGATAAGAAGAAGGAAAGAAAGAAGAATGCTATGGGGCCATAAGTTCAGTGATTTCCAGGCAAGAAGAATAGGGAATGCGTCTTTTAGAAAAAGTGTGTTCAGGGGTAATAAAAAATTTAGAATGGCTAGTGTATCAGGAGCGATGTGGGCTTAGAAGAGAGAGCACTAGGAGGTTTGGACCTCAGGAAATCCATGAAGATTTTTAATCCAGAGGCTTTCTTTTTTTCCTTCCTTGTTTTATTTTTAGGATAGTAACACTGGATGCAGAGTGGATAACAGACTTTAGAGGGCAAAGGGACTTAGTGGTTAGGAGATTGATAAATTTTTGTTAGTTTAAGTGAGAGATAAGCCTTGAACGCACAGAGAGTAGCAATAATGAAGAAATACGGCCAGATTTAAGAGGTTCCTAGAGAATTAGGGAACTCAGAGATTTTGGTGATAGAACCAAGGAAATAGAGGAGTTAATTATCCCTGGGGTCAGGGAGTGGGCCATTAGATTAGAAATTGAAGGAAAGCAATGATTTCTATTTTTTATTTGTTTTCCCTGATATATCTTCTAAACATGTGAGTTGATATGTTCAGTGGCAACTGGACATGCGGTTCTGGTGCTTAGAGGGAAGGTCAGAGATCAAAATAATATGCTTAAGAAACAGCATCAGGAAGGAGGATAAAGGAGTTCACCCAAGGAAAGAACACTGAATTAGAAACATAGAGAACTAGGAGGAAGAACACCACAGTTTAAGACTAAGGAAAACAGAGAAGAACCAGCAAAAGTCACAGAGAAGGAATATTCATCAAGTTTAGAGAAGAACCTTTAAAGTGGGATGATTTGTGTTCATACAGAGACAGTATGGCTGGATGATTCAAAGTGTGGATCCTGGTGACAGACAACTTGGGTTTGACTCCATTCATTGCCACCAAACCTTGTGTGACCCTGGACCAGTTGCACTCAGATTTCTCAGTATAAAACGGTATAATGGTATATTAAAATGGTAAAATGGTAAAAATGGTAAAATGGTAAAATGGTATAATGGTATAATGGTATACTAAAATGGTATACTTCCTAGGGGAATGGAAATACTTTTTGAGGAAGCAGTACATTAATACATGAAAAATACTCAGAACAGGCACACAGTAACAAGTGCGAATAAGCATTAGCAATTGTTATATACCAGAAGCTCAGTCTTTGCTATTCATCTCAGAAGGTCTTCCTTCTATAGCTTTTCATGCATTATAATATAAATTATGAGGTACTATATCAACCCAAAGGGGATTAGACTTAATTTAATTGCATTATATCAAAGTACCATTGTGTGAATGTTTGCTTGTTTTGTAGACCATTAAGTTATTTGTCATCTGTTGTGCCTCCTTAGTTTTTGTTTATCAAACCATATTTAATTTTTCTAACCTTTAAAAATTAAATCATTTTTAGTACTGTACTTTATTCTTATTATTCCTTTCCGGATGCTTTCTATTCTGTTTACATCCAACTGGTAATAATATACTAATTTGAATAATGTTGAGTTTGTACTCACATCACATCCTTTACGAAAGGATTTCCAAAAGTTCCCCATGAATTATTTATTTTAACTACAGGATAGTTAAGAAAGTAAATGCTTAGTATTTCCATTTTACAGATTTTTAAAAAATGAGTACAGAGCTGGAAAATGATGTTTTAAAACTCAGAACAGTCGAGGGAACAGGCTGTCATTATATGGAGAGGTATTGAATAGTTGGCTATCCAGAAATCAACCTTCCAGAGCCATAGAATTTTCAAAGAAATAGTTTGTAAGGGAAACAAAAGTATTCATCACATAGCAGACTACCCATGTGATTACAGCTGTGACAATGCGAAAAACCAACAAACCAACAGGAAAAGCAAGTAAAAGAACGAAGGAAAGGCTGATAGGTCAGCAGCAGAGGCAGAGATAGTATTTATTAGAAAACAGTGAGTAAAAGGCGGATTACATTAAAAAGCAAGCATTTGTTATCATGGGGTCTTGATGACTCCGGACCAGATTAGATCAGGTTGGAAAAGTTCTAGCGACCTCGGTAAACTAATCAGAAGATCCAAATACCAAGTGAGAAAGCAGGTAAGGCAGACTGGGAGTGGGTTTCAGAGTGTGACCACCAATGAAGAAGGGAGCAGTGCAGTCCAGGAAGGGCTGAAGATCGGTCCGGGCAATAACCGCCAGCAGTCTGGACTTGGAGCAGCCAGGAGGACCTAGGTGCAGTGGCAGGGTGCCTGGGGCAAGACTGATCAATGTGTGGAAGATAACAGGGGCTCCTAAAGTGTTTTCAGGATTGGATGACTAGAACTGGTTTACTTTTGAGAGCAAGTCCAGTAGCAAGGCTGGATTGAATATTACCATGCCACCTGTTGGGGTGAGTTATAATCTCTTTGTTCTTAAGGGTGAAGATCCTGGCATTAGAAGAGTAAGTGATCTTGTCTTTCAATATTTGGGGCTGGGAATGTTCATTACAAGAATGAAGGAGGGGAAAAATACAGACGTATAATGTGGTGATCAGTGGGGAATGGGAGAAAAAGGTAAAGAGCTAAGTGCCCTTTGATGCTAGAGTGGTGAAGGCACCATCTCTCTCTATGGTGACAAGCTAAGCGACAACATAGTATGGAAGCCTGTTTGTCCGGTATGCAAGGGCTGGCCCATCACAGGGAAGCCTTCCTACAGGAGAAGGGAAAAAGAAGTTTCCAAAATTATCCACTTAGAGGGTCAGAGACAGAACCCATTGCAGACATTCTTTATTCTCATACACAAAACTACTATAGCCTATGACAGAAAACCCCAATTTTAAAGGAAAAAAAATGAGTATTTGTCCTTGATTTTATTTTATTTTTTTTTTTTTT